>JNHY02000025.1:0-126169 GCA_001691755.2 Amanita polypyramis BW_CC | reverse complement strand
GTAACAGGAGGGCTGTTTGCACATAGTAAAGGGTGCTTTCTGCACTGTAAATCATCAGGCTGGAAAGGAAGAGTATGTAGAATGTTGAGAAGGATAATGAGAAGAAGTTTTAAGTGCCTATAGGAAAGAGGGGGGAGAGGGGAAAAGAAGACAATGGAAACAAGAGTGCAATGTCAGTGATGATGCTAGAAGCAAAGACAAACTAACCCCAAAGGTTCAAGATTGGGAGACATGATTACTGGATCCCTTCCAGCGAGCAGAGACTTGAAAAGTGGAGGCAAGATGTGAGGATTGGGGGGGTTGGCAAAAGAGATGGTGGTGGTAAGAGGTCAAGAAGGGATGGCCATAAATTGCTTCACTGCATTCTTTTCTACCACCTTCGTCGAATTCCCCAACATATCTTTAACTCAGCGAGGACCGGTAGATGGTGATAGGGGGGCCTCGTCGGTCACCAGGGCGTCCATTATAAAGAGCCTTGTTATGAGCTAGTACGCGTGGGTAAGGGATATGTTAACAGGGATGGGACGATTTCTTCGCCTTCGATAAGGCATTTAAGCCAGGGAACACTGCACTAAACGCCCGTTTCACCCATGGTTTATCAACGCTATTGCCACCCCGTGTATGGTACGTTTCCCTTCACCGTCGCTGCTGGTGGTTCGTGCTCACACAAGCAACGAAGGGAGGTCCTCTACTCATTCCCAACAAAGGATGATTCTTTGGTCCTATCGCTCGCCCCCTCGCCTAGGTTTGCCACACCACCCGTGGTTTTCTTACACCAGCACCCAGATGACTCCGTGGAACCGTTCGCCACTCCGGGACCTCTGGTGTTTTAGAAGTGTTCGCCAGCCCCTCACGTGTGGTTTTCTTACACCACCAGCACGCGCGTGGTTTTTAGAACCATTTGTCACCCTTCCACCCATGGTTTTCTTACATCAGGATCTTCGTGGTGCTCTAGAACCGTTCGCCATGCCCTCGCGTGTGGTTTTCTTATACCAGAACCCTTATGGCTTTATAGAACCATAGTTTCCTTACACTAGGACCAGCTTGATCCAGAGCTTCTCCACAGTCGGCTACCAAGTTCAGCTTCCAACTGTCTCTTTCCTTCTGGGCCTTACCATCAGCTGCCTTTAGCAAGGTCAAAGCCACCGGCACAGAGGTCCACATCAGGATCAAATTTCCTCAGGAGTCCACCATTCTCTCCAGCACCTTTAACATGTCGAAGGGAAGGGGACACTGGCGAAAATGATCACGTAATAAATCTGGAGAAGGAAGGTAACGAGGGTTCATATTGAGGTTGCGATAAAAATTTTGCCATGAGGTGTGCGTTGGGGATCACGGCCTACAAAATCATAAATGTGATAGTTATCCTATATGGGAGTTGTCAGATGAGCAATGTGCTAATGGATAATATCTTACATCTGGTTGATTCCAATGGAATAATCATCAAACATACGATGCTCTGTGGATGAGCATAGGAAGCCTTGTTGAACCGAGTTCATTTCAAATCCAGGTTTGATATTGTCATCCTCAATGAAGCGTTTGTAGTCCAAATCATTCCACTGAAAAGGGGTTAATGGAAATCAGTAGTAATGCAGAAGACCAACAATATCTGTCTCGCTCAGCGGAAAGATATGAGCAGCTTCAAACCCTGTGAAATCCTCTGCAGCCACTAAATCACCAGTTATGCAGCAACGGGGTCGCGGTCTCTAACTCGACTCACAAAACCCGTTTCCTAATGGTTCTGTCAGTGAACTAGAGGTGAAATAATAAGCAATCAAACAAACATGGGGTGTGTAAGTATAGTTTACAGAGTAGGCTCTTGAGCGGGGAAGATCTGTTGTAAGAAATACAGAGACAGGCACAGAGTCTGCATGGATAAGTTTGTATTCAAGGTGAATAACAAAAAGAGTAAGTTCTAGGTGCCAAGAGGAAGTGTTCGAATGACATAACGTCCAGGTGGGATTTCAGCCACGCTATTGGAATCAAGGGCAGGACCGCCAACCACACAATTATTGTTAAACTTGGATGGATATAGACACCAGGCTTCTGGTATGAACGCGATCTCGTTTATCCATCCAACAAATTTTGAAATGGTGACACCACCATGCTGGGAAAAGCCTGTTGATTGATTAGAAAAGAGGGAAGGTAGTTCAAGCCCAGGAAATGTACCAGCAACCTCGTTCCCGTTCGAGGCATTGAATACATGCACATTGATCCCGCCATATCTCTGAGGAAAGCCTGTGTTAAATACGGTCATAAATATGTGAGCGGAGCGTAGACAGATTGAGATAGATGAATTAGGGATCACATCTTCGTTCGTCTACTTATCTAAGGTGTTTGTTGTAGACTATTTGTATGCTGGCCGTTCCTCTCAATCCCTTATAGCGTCCCCCAAGGTAACGGCCCTACTCATCCTTTACTTACAGGTCGACATTATGAAGCGCGGCGCAGAGAAACAACTGGTAAAAGGGGAGGATGCCTTGGACGAAGAAAATGAGGTATGTTGTAGCCATGCCGTGTTTGTCCTGCCGCGTTCACGCGTGGATTCGGTCAGGAAGCGCTCATGACATTCAGGAAGGCAGACGATAGTGCGTTAGCAGGAAGAAAGTCAGTGTCTTAATGGTACGCGACCCACACTAGTTTAACTGTTGGCCAGGATTCGGGGCTTGCCAAAACGTAGCGGAAGTGCTACGGTAAACGGCTTGTCTACACCAGATGTTCGTATGTCATACGTGGACGATTCGTAGTCTGACGTAGGAATAGACATCCTCTCCAATACCCAAATTCTCTGGCTTCGCTGGCTTTGGTGCCTCGAGCACGAATAACGCATTTACATTTACCACCCCATCAACTAAACCTACGAATACTATAACGCAACCCTCTTCCGAAGTGCAATTTCAGTCTACGGAAATGTCATCATCTCCTGCAGCAGTGTCCTCGACCGCAACCAACACCGCGAAGACACTCGCCTCATTCCTGGGAGCTCCACCTGACTCTTCGGCTGGCCAAAAATCAAACCCCACAGGTCCTACGGCGAATCTAACATTTCCCCTTATCAAACCATCCACGACGATGCCTGTGGCATCAACTCCTATACCCGTTGCTTCTACTTCACCCGTCTCACTGGGGACTGTGTCAGAATCTAGCGATTCTGGTATCAAATACTATACGGAGCTGCGAGGTTTGAATGTGTCATTACTCACTGCTGTCACAAAGGCCATCAAGGACGATGCCTTTGTAGATATTTCTCAGATACTGGAGCAATACAAAAGTCAGCGAACAAAGATACAGGATGACTATGACAAAACGAAAAAGGTAGAAACCAATGAAACCGAACCGAGTAAACCTAAAGCATTACCTTCTATGCCAACACCCCCGATTTCATTCTCCTTTGGAAGCGAAGCATTCAACTCATCCTCATTCAAGACAAATGAATCAAATAATGGAGGTGGTTTCAAGCCTATAGTATCAACTACAGCGGATACTACATCTTCGTCGTTCAAATTCGGATCAACTGCCCCGTCGTCGTCGGAGCCGTCAGAGCCTGGAAAACCTTCAAGCACTACTTCTTCCTTTACCTTCGGAACTTCTACCACAAGCAATTCAACATCGTCCGCATTCGGAAACCTTTCCAAATCCGAAGCACCTGGTTTTAAACTTACCGCCCCATCGACAACGACTGGTTCTACATCCGGAAATTCTAATGTTTTTGGGTCGCCCTCTAGCTCAAGTCCGTTTGCCCAAGTTTCTTCCGCCACCAGCTTTGCGGGTTTTGGAAAGCCATCGGGAAGCGGAAATATTGGCAACCCTGTTGGATTTGGGTTCGCTGCGGCTGGTACAAAGGGTACAGATGCCACAACGGGTACCAAGGTCTCCGAATTTGCATTTGGCCAGCTTTCTTCGTCACCTTTTGGGGTGTTCGCGCCTGCAAAGGAGGCAAAGAAATCTGAAGGAGAGGGTGAGGGCGAGGGCGAGGGCGAGGGGGGGAGCGGTGGTGATGACGCTAACACCGCTGCAGAGGGCGATGGTACCGCTGCCAAAGTGGACCTATCAGGTCCTTCTGCTCATGATGTTGAGGGTGAAGGGGAGGAGGATGAAGACACTATGCATTCTGTCAAACTAAAAGCATATAGACTGAAGAAGTCAGACGAGAAAGGTGGTCAAGGTTGGGTAGAACTTGGTGTTGGTAAGTTTGAGATATTAAGGAACGCTATAGATCTAGTGATCCATATATGTGACAGGTTTTCTACGGTTGAAACGACATAAGGAGACGAGTGTCCGGCGAATGTTATTGCGAAACAGCTCCACAGGCAAGATCAGTATTGTACGTGGTTTGATATCCAGTGCTGTTCATTGCTCATATTCTTATACCAGAACTTCAATTTGTACTCTGGATTCAAGGTGACACAAGCCAAAAAGAGCCTTACATTTATAGGTCATGATAGCGGGGTTGCTCAAACATACAACGTTCGACTCCCCAACGAAGATAAAGCTCGAGAACTAAAAGAAGCAGTCGAAAGAGAACTTGCTCTTATTAATCCTCAAGAAGGGTGACTTGATAGCTTGTTCTACAATTGTACATGCGTTATTGCTTTATAATATCGTCGTTGAATATTTCCCCTATCGCGAATCCGTGGTGCCAGTCACTGAAAATCATTTGCCATTGAAATGACTTTGGGCGTTATGCCAGATTGAGTTGAGCACGAATGCTTCGCTGAGAAGCATCTCAATCTCGTGGTCACCCCAATCCTGCGTCGGCAAAGACTGCAGGAACATGATGATCCCCTGAATTGCATTCAATTTGATAGCTGCATGCGGAAGTTTGGGAATTACCTGGAAATCCATCTGCCGTAACTTATCACTCCACTTTACCAGGAACGCAGCACATACATACAGATGAAACTGAGAGAAGGCGTCGGGACCTTCAGCCTGCAAGTTGGTGAATCATATGACTTGTATATTTAAGGTTGGAGCATACCAAGTAAGTGTCCCACATTCTGATCGTATTTTGCACGCTAATCTCTCTCATCAGCAAGCAGTTCATCCACCTGAACGCAAATTGCATGAACTCGACATTCTGCGATTCCAGGTGCGCATACAAGGGTACTGGATCAACCGTCTCAGCACTAACCATTTATACTGATGACCGTAGAGACAGACCATCAATCCGGCCCACCAGTTCCGCCATTCTACGGACGGTTCTTTGTATACCTGGCTGTTGAGATATATAGTTATCTTGAATGCCGTCAAGCAGGCGAGACAGACACCAGAATGAGTCAGCTTCGACAGCATCTAAGATATGCTTGGGTAATAATGCGGGGTCGGAGGCTTCTGGGTCCGAATCTGAAAAGACGTCGGTACAGATTACTGGTAGCCCCTTGAAATCAAAGGCATACCAATATATGATGACAGAAAGACCTGGAAGAAAGGTGTAGCAAGGTCATTGATACCTTGGACATAGCCGCTTGCAGGATGTCGAATCGCCCAAACGTAAAGGATGCGCTCTAAGCTCTACTGAGCCAACTCAGTGATATCTGGCCGGTGAGATATGGTGCATCTTACCCGCTGGGTAGCCGCGTACATCCACAATCTTACACCCGGACGAGTTCGGGGGACATCAATTTCAATTTGGTGCCAGATTTGCTGGTCAAGACCATCCTTACCCCGCGCAAACGCCACCTGGACAAGTGAGAGGTATTCTTCGCGTTTTCTTGCTAGAGTGGAAGATCGAAGAGGCGTTGGTAGCGGAAGATAGCCCTTTGTACTCGTTTTGATTCTGACATGACGGAAGTACGACTCAGCTTACCAACAAGAGCGGCCATGCCATAGGACGAAAATCAGGAGGGATTCCGGCCCATGCAAGTTTTCGTAGCTCGACTACACCCCCCATTCATATAAGCAAGAAATCAATCTAACTGAGCGTACCGATATTAACGTCCTGACTAGATAAACATTCCACGAATTTGTGCCTGCGATTAGTACGTATTGAACGTTCGCGTATAAGCTTCTCCGATCGCTGGGGGTCATCAGGAGATGAATCCTTCAAACTCTTGGATCCTGACGGTGATAGGTCTCTCCTCCTTGGACGATATTTGACTCCGTTGAGCGGGTCTTACGAGGATGAGGGGTGGTCTAGATTTGAATGGAAAGGAATACCTTTGACGACGTCATCGGCGTCTTCTCGAATATAACCATTGTCAAGCTTTGGTTTTATGTGGGTTGACACTGGTGTAGGGCCCTGATCTGGGAATGCAGACTCAATGTCGGATTCGCCAAGGACCATGTCCCCGTCAACGTCTGCATCATGGCTGCTTTCCTCAAAATGAGTTGTTTTGGATACATTATGTCGATCTACGCTTTTACTGCGTCTTTCGGTATGAGATTTCCTAACAATGGTCCAGCCATTTTTAAGAGCAAGGGGATTGTCTGGGTATGAAGGAGGCGGGCGATTGATATGTGTATAACCCCAGAGGTTTGCAAGGGTAGAGTGGCGGGGTGAGTCAGGATCTGAAGCGCTGTCCCAGGCATCGTCCTCTGCCCAGTCGAGGGACGACTGGTGTCGGCGCGTTTTAGCAGACATTGCAGATGAATACGTGGGAATCAGCGTCACTTTCGCCGTTGCCACTCCCAAGGCCTACGGCTACCAGCAGCCATGAGGCCCGCCTCTCTTGCGTACCCATTCTGTGGTTCCCATACGTACAATACATAGCATGTTTCACGCAAGATAGCGACCCTACATATGCAAGAAAAATAGGCCCTAGGAATACAGACGTAGATGGGGACGCAACTACGCTATTAGTCAGTTCGAAATAGACATGCCTTGTGCAGAAGCAAACGATCTCGTCATGGAACAGGGGACGTGACGTGAAGAGCACACTCTATATATGACTGCGCCTTATAAGTATCTGCTAGGCTTGCCGACTCCCCCCATCGCCTCCCATCGCCCCCCATTATGCGTCCGTTTTATCTTTATCCAGCCGTCTCCACCAACTTACTCTCCTTCGTCCAGGCCTTATCATTCGTGAAGACCCAAATGCTGTCGGCGAATATATCGCCAACTATATCTGCAAGCGGTGCGTACCAGCGTCGTTGTCTCGCGTATCACCCTTATCTGAGCTATAGCATCAATGATTTTAACCCCACGCGGGAGAGGCCGTTTGTACTTGGTCTCCCAACTGGCTCGTCACCCATACCAACATACAAAGCTCTCATCCGTATGGTGAAAGAGGGCAAGCTTTCGTGAGCCTCTCTGGAGTCCTTTGCATTTCTGTTAATCACACATTACCGTAGTTTCAAGAATGTCATCACCTTTAACATGGATGAATACGTTGGTTTACCCAGGGATCACCCCGAGTCCTACCACACCTTCATGTTCCGTGAATTCTTCTCTCACAGTGCGCATATATGAACATCGGCACGTGTTTAGTGGTGCTGACCAGTCGTAGTCGACATTCCTCCCAATCAAGTCAACATCCTTGACGGAAATGCAGAAGACTTGGTCGTGGAGTGCAACGCCTACGAAAAGGGAATTAAAGATCACGGTGGTATTGAGCTCTTCCTGGGCGGGATAGGCGAAGATGGTCACATCGCTTTCAACGTACGATCGCTCTATCCTCATTCGTGGTCATACACTCATTTCCAGTTAGGAGCCCGGTTAGTGCCAATACTCCGTTTTATCTACTCAGGATAATCTTCGATTATCCAGGCTCCTCGCTTGCTTCGCGTACACGTATGAAGACGCTAGCCTATGACACTATCCTTGCCAACGCTCGATTCTTCAACAATGACATCTCTGCTGTCCCACGCATGGCACTCACCGTAGGTGTAGCAACAGTCCTTGATAGTCGAGAGGTCGTTGTTGTCATTACTGGTCTCAGGAAAGCCCTTGCGCTCAGCAGGGCAATCGGTACGTCACCTCAACCGTCGCATGTTATGCAATGTGTTAACAGATTTGCAGAGGAGGGTGTAAACCACCTCGTAAGTTGTATATTAGACTAGAGCTTGGCTCATCAGCATTCAGTGGACACTATCAGCTCTGCAACTCCACCCGTGGGCTCTTATCGTTGTAGACGAGGACGCTACTTCAGGTATATGTCTGGTCGCTTCACGATATGTTGTGGTAGCTTATTGTGCATTCAGAGTTACGCGTGAAGACGGTAAAATACTTCAAATCGATTGAATACGTACAAGAACAAGTCGAGAAAACGCGAGCCAAGCTGAGGGCCAACGGCAAAGTCGCGGAGGAATAGGCATGGAGTAGGACTAGGGACAGCATAAGAACAAGATGTACATTTGTATCAAGAGACTAGAAGTAGTGACATTGTCAAGGCACATGTCATATAGAGCAAACCTCGATTTCATTGTTAGGTGTTCACCGCCAGGAATCGGTTGCGATATGGCTACCGGAAGCGGGAGTTGTTTCTTCCCTATCAGGGTCACTCTCCCAAGTAATCGCGCCATTGAAAATACGAATGTACTTGTACTGGAACAAAGTGTTCGCCGGTAGATTGACAGTGGCTGAATGCGTCTGTCAGGTGGAACCGCTAGGGCATCAACATACTGAACGTACCGCTCCATGTCGGATAGGCATTAGCGTTAAGTGGGACTGCCTTATCAGGGGACCAGTTTCCAAGTTCTCTTAGGTTACCGGTAACAAAGATATTTTCTGTTCAATACATAACATTCGCATTACCTTCACATAGCATCTAAAGAACTGACCTCCAAATCGCGTAACAGCATGTTCATTGAAGGTGAACGAAATAGGGCTGGATGCCATGGAGCATTGCGAGGGAACCTGCGACCCGGAGGCGCCCCAGCTAGCGGTAACGACGCCACTTCTTGCCATATCAGACGTTAACAACGCGGCATAACTCCAAGTCAGGTCGCGGGCACTGATTGGCACTCCTGTATTCCTGTCAAATTGCTCCGAAAGTCCCCCACCCGATGGTGTGTATTTGGAAACAATGGCGACAAAGCTGTCTGCGAAAGTTTGGATGGAACTGATCAGATTGTTGTAAGTCGGAGAATCAGAGGAGTATGTCCCAGTGCCTATGCCCGATACGAAAGTCGAGAAGAATGCTTGAGATGTAGTGGTGACTGCAATTGATTCTTGACTCTTCCATGTGATCAATGAATCATATAGTTGCTCCGCGACAGCAAGAGTCGCGAGGTACCAGGGCTAAAAAAAATCACGAATCAGCATTGTATTTAATGTACAATACACACCCGCCGGACTTACATTTCCATTAAAGTAAACATCTTCAGGGTATCTGCCTATCGCAATACCCTGGTTGGAAGCAATACCAGAGTTGACACCATAGATACTTCTAAATGAGTCGACGTAGACCTTGAGGTTGGAAAGCGCCTTATCCGAGCAGGGTTGGAAGGTTTTCGCATCGCAGCCTGCAGAAGAATCGAATGTCTGGATACTAGCTAGCACAGTGTTAGAGTCTTTTCCGGAACGGCCCCCTCCGGTGTTGGCAGTGATGTACCCTCCTTCATCGTTCCAGTAGCTCTGCAAGGAAATGGGAATAGGCATAATGACTAAATGGATATTAACAAACCTGTAGGAAGCAAAGGCTATTGTCCGCTTGAGCACTGTAGGTGCTGGAACTCTGCCCGATGCGGTTCGCAAAAGCGGCACCTGAGCGGAGAGCGCGATGTTGAACTGCAGTAGTAAAGAAGGACGATGAGTCGACTTCTTCCCATAAATCATATCTGTGAGTTGCGTTGAGCACGATGAGAAGCACCCGATGAAGAAGTGACCATACGTCGACTGGTTCCAATAGGCCGCAACATAATCAAGGTCCATTTTGATAATGGGCCACAGAGTACCAGTCACATAGGAAGAGTTACTGGAGAAAAGGTAATTCGCCCATGTAATGAGGGCTGTAGCACGAAGTGCAGGGCTGTCTGAAGAACGTCATAATCATCACGGTAGCGGTGAGTGAAAACAGAAACAACCATACCTCTTTGGGGACGTCTGGAAGGGGATAATCAGAAGAGAAAAAGAAAGGAAAAGACATCTATATTTACCCCCATGATTCGGTGAATGCCGTCTTGTCGATGTGGAATTTCGGTTCTCCCAAGCCTCCGGTACCGACGGCACCGGAGGGATTGGAGACTTGCTGCAAGGCTTGTTGGGCACCGACATAGTCGTCGATGTGAGTCCTCAGGCTTGTGTCAAGACCAAGGGTATATCTATAAAGGTGCACAGAGTGCAGCAAGGTAATTAATTGCTCAGACAACTTACTGGTCGATGATAACTTTCAGAGTCAGCGCGGAATCTCGGGTCCAGGTATACAAGTAGTTAGGATTCGACGTCGAAGGGGACGCAATGACTATGCCAGCGGAGGCACCGGAGGACTTGGAACCCGAGGGACCAATGTTCGCCAGTATTCCAGCCTTGGCAATAGGCGACTCGGATGCATAATAAGCATCGACCGTGCTGAGCTGCGACCACGCGAACCCTGCACAGTGCAAGATAGCAATAATTGATGCGAGTTGCATACCAGAGAGAAGGGGGAAAAGGCACTATACCTTTGCAATTCGGCAGGGGCGAGGCGGCTCCCAGATGCTGCTGAGACAGGTCATGATTAGATTCGTAGGAACAATGTGCGCATGATTTTAAAGCAACGCTGGAAATAAAGGCGACAAGCCACAGGACGCAGGGAGCCATGTAGTCTGGTGGACAAGAGAAACGATTTTCATTACGGTATGCGAAGAGACTAGGATGCGCTGGCAGAGCGGCAGGTTAGCCCGATTAAACTCCCTTCGCCCACTTGTCCACCGCCTCTTTCTCCGCCTCTATCCCATGCACCGCGCGCAAATGTCGCCGTATATCATATGCCCGGGAAAACACATAATAGCAACCATCCCTTGATACTTCCTCTTCATGTAGGACTACATTTTCGGATGTAATCGGCCCCAGGTCGGGGTAAGGACAACGTAACGCTTTTCGTACATTTACTTGCGCTCTTTTTGCGTATGCGCTACCGGTGATAGTGTTAATGTCCATTCTTTCTTGTATGGGACTTTCGTTTCTCGCATCCTCGTCAACACTGCCTCCAGAGTCGTCGGATGCGCTGCCGGGCGTCTGCTTATGTTGTCTAGCGAAATGGCGTTGAAGAAGGTGCTTATAGCCGTATCTAACACCGCATTTTAAGCACGCGAAGTCCTTTTTGCCCAAGTGCGACACGTTGATGTGTGTCGTTAAAGCTTTTTTCTATATTCGACCGTTGTCCTAAAAATGCTCTCTACGGGGATCTGTCGTACTCACTGATTTAAAGTCTTTTTCACATCCATCAAGGCTACATTTCCAATCTCTACCCAACTCACCCCCTCGTCGCCGTTTCGTGGGTGGCTCGTGGGTGCTCTCGGTGTCGGAGATAACGGCTGAATTTACCTGATCTTCAAGATCACGCAGTGAATGCAACTTCTGATGAGCTCGTAGATTTTTATGACAAGAAAAGACACGTCCATCGCATGTAGGGTGTGTGCAAGTGGGAGGGTGAGCAATTCGCATATGTTGCTGGAGTGCTGTCCAGGTAGGGAAGAATTTTGGTTCGTTGTTTGACGTGGCGAGACATGAACTATGCACACAAGTGTAGCGTTTCTCTATCACAATTGGTTACCTTCCTGCCGTTGGCGTCGATTATAATATCATACCGTCATGCGTCTTTTTGTGAGTGCGCAGGTGTTGATTCGTAGAAAAAGATTTAGTGCAATCACCATGGTCACATCTATAGAGCTTTGTGCCAGGAGGTGCATGAAATGTAGACATGTGCGAACGCAGTTGGTGCTGTTTTGCAAATACTTCATCGCAATCTCCTTCTGTACACTGCTGGCACATGAGCGCTGAAAAGAGGTCGTACGGTGAGACTTACAGCAAATGGTTTGGCACCTTTATGCCATTCTAAGTGGACACGAAGATGCTGAGAGGTCCAGAACCGCTTGTCGCAATTAGGCTCAGGACAGGCCAGTGATCTAGCAGATTGAGGAAGATGCACTCGTGCATGGGCTTGTAAATGAGTTTCTCTGAAATACGATTTATCGCAGGCATCGCATGTAAACGGACGCTTCAAGTTAACCACTCAGGAAATGGTCTTTTTTTTAAAAAAAAATGGTGCATCAAACGTACCTCTCCTGTATGAGTTCGTTCGTGTTCGGACAGCCGAGAGGGCTTTGTGTAAGCTTTTTCGCAGCCCAAAAACGTACACTTGTATCGCTTTTTGGTTCCCCCGACCAGTGCCCCGTTCACGAGCATCGGCTTTGGGCGCGGTTGGTTTTCGATATTCTCGTAATCAGTATCATTGGCGGATGGTTCGGGGCTGGAAGCGAGGTGAATTATATATTCTTTTTGAGTTTTCCGCTTGCCGAGGACTGGAGCAGTTGCAGTGAGGACTGCGCCAGTGGCTGACATGTAACGGTCACCCTCCATCACCGGGAATCGTCGCCCGCATTTCTGAGACTCGACGCCGTCAGCCTCCGACTGCAACCCCAAAACATGAATCCGTAGGCTCCATAATTCCAATCTGTCCTTGAGACTATTGTCCGCCATGGCTATTCGTTTCAGAACATTTCGCCATGCCCTGGTAGGTGAGTACCATTTACTTACTCTTAAGGAAAGTTATGACGAGTCTGACATCCCGGAAGGTTTCACCATTGTACTTTCGTGCGTCTCGATCGGTCTGGGATTGTCTCTGGTGAAAGCATTCGCTCATCCTCACACCGGGTGGATGGTGGTCTCGATTCAGATTGTCAGCACACTCAGAGCTCTCTTCTCGTAGGCACTTCCGACGGGTTACGATTATTTCTAACACCATGATAGCATCACACGCAAGCGGCTGCTCAAAGAAACTCAGTCGATTGCTTCAGAAGTTATCGGCTTGTTCATACTTCTCCCTTTCCAGCTCAGTCAGTTCATCTGTCTATTTGCCTGTAATTTTGCACTAAGTGTTGTAGTATTGGCATTGGTTACTGTCAGCCCACCATTACTCAGAGAAGCGACACCTCTGTCTTATGCTCCGTTGGTTATGCAGATCATTATTCTGTTAAACAGCTCAGTCCGTAAGTCCTCGCAGAGACCGTTATTGCATATGGCCATAATGCCCATCAGATCTTTTCTACACTACTGGGATTATCCTGATGGCAACTCTAACTTCATCTGCTTTTGACCGTGATGTTTGGATACGCGACATAGATTCATCACCGTCGCCTTTCCCGGTGCCGATTGTGCTTGCATTTTATTTTCCTTGCTGCTGTTCTCTACCCTCTTCAGAGGATCACAATACAAACGATAGTCAGACCATGTCTGCTGTGCCGTGTCTTCCTGGCTGTAATTGCACTACCAAGTTGCGAGGGCCAACCACGGCCGAACCTGGTGAGCCCAAAAGAGGACTCCTGTCAGGGTGGAAGAGTTCAGGGTCATTATCACAGTCGTTAGTGCGGATTCCCAACGCAGCAGAACGGCGCTCGTCTATAACAATAGCGTTCGAGGTTTGATCAGTAGGACTTGTACTGCATATATTATTAATATTGATATTAATATTAATATTATTAAACGCGGGTCGTCACGGCGTGACACTGAGACCGTCGACGCCAGCTCATTTGCGCGTCGTCCTTGCATGGCGTGTCCGTCCAAGTTGCACCTTCGAGCTCTCTATACCATCAACAGCTCACCCCAGTACATCCTAGCACGCTCTCACTCTCCTATACCTGTCACTCCAATTTCAGAACAGTCACACCATGCAGCGCGACAGAGGTATGCAACCGTGTCGCTCAAAGCATGCCTAGATACAATATGCAGATCAAGTCCTGAGCTCATACAAGATAATAATCGGGATTACTCTGTTTACGTACTTGACCCTCTGGAGTCGAACTCAGCTCCCGCTCCAATGAGCATATCCAACTCGAGTGCCAGAAATACATCAATGAAAGCACACGAGAAGAAGTCGGAACAGCCTTATGGTGTGGCAGTTGGTTTGGGTCTGATGTCGTGGGCGTTACACGCCGATGAAAACGATACGGCTCTTGTGACTGGGACTCAGGTCAGGCTTAATACAGGACAGGATGCCCTAGAGATTATATTTGCCTTAAGAGAGGTATAGAGGTTTGGGCTAAGCTGTTCTTTGGTGTCTTATGATGATTTCTTTGCCAGACCGTAGCAATGCAAAGAACGTCGTTATCCTCGACTATGAGGTCATGGGGTCTGCCATTGGGCGTGTCTTCACAGTCAATGTCTTCAATAGCGTCTCTGTCTGCTGCAACGGTCGATCCAGATATGCTCTCGTTAACAGACGCAGCTTCAAAGCACCGTTCAAGTCCAACTGCTGCAACTTCAGCGACGGATGAAACGCTAGCTGTAATTCAAACACGTAATAGGGCGAAGTCAAAAGCAAGAAGGGCCTCGAAACCTTCGATGATACCGGCGACTGAGTCGGACAAACTGATGTATGCGTCCGAGACTTATATTGGTCCGTTAAAGAAAAAAGGAAGGCCGAAAAACTCCAATAATAGCGGAAAAGTCTCAAAGTTATCAGTTAAGGATAATATTGGCGCCCGGGATAGAGAGATTGGGCTGCAAACTCCAGATAATGCACACGGCTTTGTCGAGAGCGCGGGGCCGCAGACGGAGGCGAAGCCTGTCACACGAAACTCAGTGACCAGAAATGCATCAATACAATTGGAAGCCGTTAGTGTGCCAGAAGCACCACAAACAATACGAAACCAGGATTCTCCGGTAGATTTCTTAACATCAATATTGAGCTCTGGTGCCCCAAGTATTCAGAATGTCGCTGTGTTAAGCAAAATCGACTCTTCTGCCACTACAGCACAGACACTAGGAGAGCCAGAAAATAATCCTGCATTGATCGATGCACTAAGACAGCTTCTGTCTCTATATGCCAAGCAGTCGCCGCAAAGCATAAATCCGCAGTCATGTCAACTCTTGGATAGATTCCATTCAAGCCATGGGGCGACAGTGAACACCAGTCAAGACGAAGATATTGTAATTTTGGATAAGGAAAATGTAGATCCCCTGGCATTTCGTCGACGTGTAGATCGAGACTCTTTGAATCTCATAGACAGCGGCTTAACGCAATCCGTAGCTTCTTCTACGGACCATTCTGGCCACGTCTTGAGTCAAAGGTGCGTTCATGACTCTTTTTTCTCGTGATCTCTCTGATGCGTGCTGTAGAAATGAGCAGACAAACATGGGTAACATCCGACGCAAACGTACTCTTAGCGACTTCATGGACGAGAAGGAATCAGAGCGAAACAAACAGAGAGAAAAGGAACGATCAGAGCGAAAGGAACGACATCGACATTCACGAGTTCGAAGAACATCAGGTTCTAGCAGCGTCTATGAAAGTAACTCAAGTGGTCTCCGACATTACCCAAGGCTGCTAGCCGGTGAACCTCTCCCTAGACCTGGCATGACTTCGTATTACAGAATACCCCTAGAAACCCGAAGCTCTCCCACTAGACCTAAAGCCAATACCTCTTCTGATGTACTTGATATCTCCTCATCAAGACAGTCTGATGTTAAGGCACCCACATCATCACCTCCGAGGCTGAATCCTACGCTAGCATTGCGCAAGAGATACGTCCTCCCTGAATGGGCCCGGACAAATACCGCGACGCAACCGCGTTTGTCAGAAGAGGCTCAACGGGCATTAGAAGAGGCAGAGGAGCGGAAAAAGAAGGAGAGGGAGGCGGCAAAGAGAAGATCTAGCTTATCTCTGAGGAGAACAAGGCAATCCGACTCGAATGCGAAGCAAGCGCGAACGAAACTATCGTCGGAGACATCAAAATCAGCCCCTCCTCCGCTCATTGCTGCGGATGATGCCTGCCCTGTCTTTGCAACACCGGATACGTCCGATGATATGATTTCGGCGCTATATGAATCGACTGCGAGACCATCAACGACCCCAACATCGTCTCCGTCACCACCTACACCACGCACACCTCCAAAGCTCTCCATGCCGCTGTTCACGCCGGGAAATGGTTCGGGTTCTCTTTTTACACCTACTCCCAAAACAAAAACTGCCCGTCGATCTGGTAGCATAGGAAGTCGCCCAGGGAAATCGCCAGAGTCCCCTTCACCATCATTGAGAGGCAAATCCGTCCAGATGTCACCCATCCAGGCTATTGTTTCTGGGAGGAGTATTGAAGGTGCAGGTGAATGGAATGGGAATACCAGAGAGGACAATGGATGGGATGAAATTGATGGACCCCCGAGCTCATTACCGACCGCTAGCGATGGCGAGGATGACCTATCGACTTCAAGCTCATTCGATGTCGAAACTAAGACGCTTGATCCTCAACGGTACATGGACGATCAAGATTTCTCTGTCAAGCAACATTGGATCGGCCTTCCGCCTTCGTCCCCACCTCCAAGCAGTCCTATACTAACACAAGAACAAGACGACGAGGATATGGAACTTCCCGACTTACCTGTCCTTACTTCTGACATTGAAGGGAACACTTCGCCTGCGGTACATATGGAAAACAAGCGAACTGCTGAAGATATGATTGATCCTTTACTTTCATCATTATCATCGGAAGGCTCAATGTCTTCAGATATGGGCCTTTTTAACCAGCTATCCTCTGCTAACTTTCAGAATGGAAGTAATACAGACGCTTTGCTTGAGTCCATCCTGCAGAATGGGCTGGTTGATTTTGACTTTACCGGATTTTGGGAGTCTTTCAAGCCAATGGTGGGTGATCATGTCAGCAATATTTCTGACACTGCCAAGGTGGAGTCTGGGGCGCACTCCGACATGAGCGTTGACCACAACAAACTCGCAGCAGATGTACAGGCACTATTCGGTGGTTGTTTAATGTAGATGGATAGTTATAGTTATCGTGCATATATGTCGTTGTCACTGTCTATTTATTTCCCAAGTAAAAGAATGATACTAGCAGATCACGTGAACAGCGAGGGACAACTGCAGGTGTGGGGAGTTGCGTCAGAATGCTCAGCGAAAAGGCGAAAGGAAAGCAACGAGCGATTGACTCTGCTTCCAATCCCTCCACATCCCATGTGTCCGCTTCTTTCCAGGAAGAGTTTAAAAGGGACTTTGTCATACGCTTCACAGAGGGAACTGTCGCTGATTTGCTTCTCGCCATACACAAGAGTGAGGCAGTCAGAGACGTGAAGAAGAAGGTGCAGATGCTTCGTGCCCATAGCCGCTACCGCACTGATACTTGATTCAGATCCGTTATGCTCGTCCGGAACTTAATAATCGACGGTTACGGCTGATACAATCCGGTCAGCTACTGACCGACAGTACTCATCTGCTATCCCACTTTGCTTCTTTAGAAGAGCGCCGACAAAAGGTCACCAATGATGACGCGTCTGGCAGGCCCTCCTCAGATACAGCCTGGTTGCATTGTTCTGTTGGTCCACCTTTGGAACCAGGGGAAGAAGAAAATGATGATGGAAGATCTCAGGTACTTCCTCTCCCTGTCAAGTGTGTGAGGACGAGCCTAATGTTATGCCACGCATGCCAGACGACACAGATAAAGCCACAGAGAGGCTTCGATAGGTTGGCATCCATGGGCTTCTCGGATGCCGATATTGCCAACTTCCGGAGGCAATTTCATAGTCGGTCATTGATGAACTACCTTGACCTAGACTTTGAGACAGAGGAAGAATGTGCGTATTTAGGTCATTCGTCCTTAGCGAAGCGTTCACACCATCCAGATGATGAGTATGCGCGGTCACTCGAAGAACAGTGGATTGATTCCTTAGACAATACAAGCACTGCATCACTTTCGCAATCACCAACCGCATCTAGCTCTTCTGTCCTTCAAGGCGTTGTCGTCGGTTTTTTCTTCCCCATTCTTCCTTTCTTCTTCATGCGCAATCAGCCGGCGGCAATCTTCTGGGAAGACGGCAGCGTGCAAGACTCAACACCTAATGTTATTTTATCGTATGTAATTCCTACTCACAGACTGGTTCAGAACTAACACTACCTCGTAGCGAGAGCATGCAAGTTGGCCTTGTCGTTGGTTTTCTTGTTAATATTCTTTTCGGGCTTTGGAGATTTGTCCTCAATACGACATGATACTGGAAGATACCCTCTAAATGCAGATGACCCATTTACACTATTGCAAAGCGCGTAACATATTGGGAGTCAAGAAAGTACAGAATTCATGATACATTAGATGACTTGTCATTCATCATAAACAACCCTCGCCCCAACCCAAGCGAATGGATAATTGTGCTGATAGAAATTTCGGAGCGTTCGCCTGCCCGCAAGACGTGGAATTGTCGCGTATGATGCACCCAACTGAAGTAGGGCTAAATAGCAGTTGCAGTCGAGAAATCAAGGCACATACCACAACATGGTGCTTGGTATCAAAGAAATCAGTTGAATATCCCGTAAACAAGTTCGTTGGCGAGAAACCCTCGTGTGTATCAAACAGAGTCGAAGTCCACTCCCAGATGCCTCCGTTCGAACCACGACCTCCGTATTCTTCAAGACCCGTCGTTGCTCTGTGAGTAATGATCAGCATATGAAGAGAACAAAGGTTGTATGCTACTAACGGTGTAACGTGCCAATGTCTGAAACCGACATTTGCGCCGCCCTCGTATCCAGTGTCGTACTTATCTAGGAATAGCCTCAACTCGGGCTCTGTAGGAAGGCGGCCACCTTTTGAACGTGCGTAGAGATTGAGGTCATCAAAAGATGTCATCATGGGCCAGTCACGTGCAATTTCCATTGAAATTGGCCCATATATTGTTCGGACCTAGACTTGATCGTTAAGCAAAGGAAAACAAGCTAGGATTGAAGAACACGTACCTTCACTTCCCCATCTACTAAACACCAGCTTTTGGGTAGCTGTATGTTTTTGTTCTCTCTCCAGAACGACTCGAACTCTCTGTTGGTTATTGGTCTCCACTCCACCCTGAAACGACCAACGTTGACTTTTCGTGACGGACTTTCGTTGTCCCAGCCAAACGTATGCCCGCGTACAGCAAACCTCATTTCTTCCATATCGTCGTCGGCTTCGCAGTCGTCATGTCCCAATATTACTGCTTCTGGACCTAGCACAACGGTAGGTTCAGATGGAGTGGGCAAATTTGCCCATTGATGGGCAAGTAATTCCCAAGATGGTACCGAAAATTCTGGAGGAGGCAGTGTACCGGTTCCTGCACGTTGTATAAGCATATACAGGATAGTCTGCAGGTGGGGGGTAAATCCTAGCAATGCTAAAGTATGAAGCCTACAAAACATACCTCAATATGAAAACCTTCATGCTCAAGGGTCATGACAAGTGTGCGTGCTAGGTTACGGGTTAAAGGACGCCTGCCAGTTTCGAGCTCATTGTAAAGTTTAATGAGTCGCGCACGAACACGGTCACGGAACCCTAAAATTGTTTCGAGCGCTGGCCAATCTTCCTCGTTCTTGGGAACTTCAGAATGTCTCTGTAATTTACCAGGAGATAAACGTTTGACAGCGAATTACAAGAGCAACTTACGTGACAATGATCCGGATCATCTACGTGAGGATCTATACCCCTCTAAAAAATGACTCGTAAATCGCATGTCCGTCGAATACTGCTTTCTATGAACAGACCTCAAAGATGTTCCAAAAGTGCTTCGGCTCAGATGGCCCACCACCGATAGCCTTGGACAAAAGCATATCCAGAAATCTGAGTTACAAGTAGAAATGTCCAATAGACAAAAAACTAGAACTTGTCCACTTACGTTGGGATATGCCCGATGTAGAAAAGACACTTATGTCGCAGGTCAATGGGCTTCTGATGTAACATTTCTGGTGGAATCATGCGTAAAGTTACAAAGTCCCAAGCGAACCACAAGTTGCGCCACTCCTCCAATGTGGGCACATTGCCTTTCTTGCCGTCCAAGACTCCGTTAGAAGCTGGGAAGAAAGTTGGGAAAACGGTGAGAGGGGAAAACGTAAATGCGGGCTTCTCAAGTACGTGAAAAGCCCATCGACCTTTCTCGGTTACCGAAGAGTGAATTGGGCGTAAAGAAGCAGTGGAAAATAATGCTAAATGGGATGCTATGACTGGATCAGTCGATTGAATTATCTGTATAGAATGCGAATAATGGTTATTTGATGTAGCAGAGGGCAGAAACCCTTTATAGTACCTTGAGTGGACTGAAATTCAACTCTAGTGTGGCCAACTTAGAAGTGACATTCCGACCGTTCGCGATGACGCTTTTAGCCGTCTGGACTACCTGGCAGTCAAGACGCAGGCAGTCGGTTGGGGTTCTGGGAAGATAAACAGCCAGAAGACCGTCGACAGCGTGTTCTTTGAAAATCGCTTTCAAATCGTCTCCCTCCGTATGCACAAGACAGTTGTACATAGCACTTTGGGAGCAGAATTCCGGAGAAGTCCCTAGACTCTGACAATGGCGTACTGACACAACTCAGACGGTCAGATTCTGATCCACAGAAGAAGAGGACAAGGACGAACTATTCATCTCAATAGTATTGAGCTAAGGATGGTAGGGAAAAAGCCGGGTCTTTATAGACCCATAATCTATTGAACAACTCCGAACAAGGTAAAAGAAGCGTACTAGAAACATCCCTGTTCCGCAATTTTACAAGTGCAACGTATCTCTAGACCTCCTGACTCCATGTCCCTAGACAGGATCGGAAAAAGACACTAAAAACGCCGATTATTACGGCTCGCAGTATATCGGATCTTGCACAGACTCCTTCCCAAGCATACACGACTTGCCATACTGGCTTAACGTGGGGACACATAACCAGTGACACCCCCAAGACCGCTTCGTGTGAAATGTAATAGTCCGCGTCGACCCACGCCAAGGCCGTATGAATGTAACGACGACGGAAAAGGGGTGCTGAAACTGCAGCCGAAGTGGAAGGGGCGGGGAACGTGAGAGAGGACTAGCCAGTGTTTTCCGAGTGTGCATGTTGCCCTGGCTGTACACCACAATTACAGGTCGCATATACCTTGACTGAATCAACTCCTAAAGGAGCCAGGCCCGTACGTACGAGATGTAAGATGCATGACTAGCGCATAAGACCCCAGGAGGAGAGAAGGCATGAGGAAAGAAGGTACAGAACATACAAGTACATGATACAGTTGGGTGAAGAAGACGCTACGCTCCCTCGAGTAATATACTGTCCGAGCCTGATGAGGTGCTCAACGAGACAAATGGCGTGATTGGTGTGGCCCTGTTATTATCCAAGCCGAGAAAGGAAATCGCAGAAACGTAAGGATTTAGTCCTCATGTGAAGGACCTGATGACTTATTGGGATCCTTGTTGGTCAGCTATTAGGTTTCCAATAGGTCGTTCTCGTTCGTTAGATCCATCTGACATATCTTGGCGATATCAGCCAATGCGATTGCTATCCCCAGTGCCGTGATAATAACAAGATATCCGTGCAGAAGACACAATTTAACAAAACCAGGTATTAAAGCTTCATCAATGCCTTCATCGCATTGGCAATAGCATAACTCGACTTGGCCATTATCTGCCGTGATTCCTTCGTTAACTCAGGTAGTGCCTGCACTTCGCTGAGTCTGTTCGCATGCTCGCTGAGATCTCGGAGTATGTCATTTCCTTGTTGAACCGAGTTTGGCGGTAGATTGTCTTTGCATACAGCTACGATGCTCGAGACAATGGTAATGATTTGTGTCAGATTCTCATTCAATGACGGTGACGGCGTTGCACTTCGAACTCCTGTCAGGACGCCTTGAATAGCAACCACAATTGCTCCGGTCTGAACATCAAGGTACCGCTAAGTGAAGTAGAACGTCAGTTGTTGCACAATGTAAATCTAGAGATACACGTACAGTGAGCTCTGCCCAATTGTCTTCCGGTCCTTCAGCTGCTAACGAGTCGTCGCTCATTCCGCCTCCTAAATTCTGCTGATCAAAAATAGGTGGTGGTGAATTAGTCTGCTCAGAGCTCGAATTGTCCGATTGCGGACGGCGCCTTATATCGACTGGACGACTGTGCGGGGACGTGGTATCTCCATAGTATCTCCCTCTGCTCGAAGACGCAGACGTTGCACTCGTTTTTCGCTGATGTGTTGACTTTGTTTCGTCAATCGAACGCAGAGAGGATACAAATCCACCAGTTGTAGAATTAGGCGCATGCTGTGTTGTCGCAAATTTTTCCTGTTCTACCTTCGTTGCTTTTCTGATCTGGGTAGCTTTACCCATTTCCGTGATCGTGACGGAGACATGACTGGCTGCGGCGTCAAGTAGGCTCACAGGAGACATCCCTGAACTGGTTGCGTGTGTTTTCGATGCAACAGTAAGGTTACTCAACGTTGCATCTGCTCTTTCACGTAGAGCTTGAAGGGAATCTACATCGACGTCTGCATGATCACGCTGCGCCTTCCGTTCATAAGCCCGAACATCATCAATGATCGCTGTGACAGCATTGACTACTGATTTCATGGGCTGTAGAACGCGCGTTGGTGCATTTGAGCGACCCAGAGTCAAGAGGTTGTCGATAGCAGACTGGAAAGCGGTAATATGAATATCAAGAATCCCCCCATCAGATGAATAGGGAAGTTGATCGTCGAATTTAGGTGGCTGCAAGAAAAGCTGTGAAGTCGCTGTATATGTGTGTTATTTATAGCCAAACTTGTGAATGAAAGAGAATTACCTTTCACCGTCCTTAATTCTGTCTTGGCTTGCTCATATTTGCGTTTATACTCCTTGAGTTGGTTATCAAGTTCGCGTATAACCTTAGCGTCTGATTCTTTAGCCGCCATCAACTCGTCGTTCCGCCGTGACAGGTCTGTAAGCTCCGACACGAGTCCCTCCAGGTCGGATCTGAGGTTATCAATTTGTCCTGCATCCATCTAACAAATTAAATCAGTGAGGGAGACTTTAAGTGACTGTAACCTCTTGCCTCCACCTGTTTTTCCTCTTCGAGCCTTTCCAATCTTTCACGAAGTATCTGAAGCTCATCTTCGTCTTCCACCGCTCTTCGGGACTCACGATCTTTCTCTCGTTGGCGGGCATCGCGCAGTTCGTCCAGGTCCTTTTGTAGTGTTCTGATGACTGCGGCTTGCTCTTCGGCTCGCTGTAGTTTGAACAACGGTAAGAAATATACAGAAAAAGGACGAATACGCACACGACGGAATACTGCTAGTTCATCCTCGAGCTGCTTTGCGCGAGTCTCACTCTCCCTCAACCTCCTGTCTTTATCCGCGGCATCTGCGGCATCCCGTTGAAGGCTGGATATCTGACCTTGCAACGTTGCTATTTTATATTCGTAGTCTCGACGCAATTTCTCTTGTTCTTCAGTAGCACTTGCCCACCCTGGTAACGTTCGAGAGCCAGCTCCACCACTCGCTGACCGATCAGAATTAACGGATGACCTTCCAAATTTATCATGATAGTCATCACCGCGAGGGATAGCCACTTCATCATCGTCGTCTTCCATTCCTTTGAGTCTGGCACTCAGTCCACTTAGTCCGACCGGCGGACTAAGTGGGCTCATCGGGCTTGGGTAATCGCTAGCGCTATCCGGTTCACCATCGGTCAATGTATTGACCATGCTGTGGTCCTTGCCTGTGTCCCTGCCCCGATCATGTTCATCAAGTAAAGTTCCGCCGCTCTCCTGTAGTTCACGTCCGTAAGGTATTTCAATGTACTCCTCCTCCATCGTACTCTTTGTTGGAATAATCATCCCACTCGTTGCGGTTGCACTTTGTCCAGCACCTGTACTTCCAGTTGTGGTCGTATCACTCATTCCACCGACACTGGCGGATCCACTAGGGCGCCTTCCATGATCAATGCCAACATTGGTAGCCCTATCCCGATCTTCTGATCGACGAGGGATGTCTTGTGATGGTCTTCGACGTGAGCTGGTGCTGTGTCCGTCCTCACTTATTCTCCCTTGCGCCACATATGCGTCATCAATTTTTCTATATGTATCCTCGCTCCGTCGGCTTGGATAATAGTCGCTATCGTTTGTTCGTCGTCTATCCACGGAGGGCTTGCGACTGGGACCACTCCCTCCGTAACCACTGTCTGAAGGTCTATCAGCTGAGGTGCGTCCGGAAGTTCGAGAGCTGGTAGCAAGGGGAGGAGATCCGGCATAGAATTCAGGAGCAGGGGAATCGTCGTAAGCAGATGCGACACTTCCCCTTCCGGATGGCTATATTAATGTAAGGCTTCAGGAGTATATCAAGAAGCCAGACTCGAATAACGTACGTCTTCCTTGAATTCAGGATACCTTCTAGAAAGCTCATAATAGACGTCACTCGAGAGGTCTTCAAAGCGTGAAGTAGGCAGTGTCGCAAGTTTCTGCCGCGCTTGGTTACGCTTTGGATGGAAGTCTTCTCTGACGGGCAAGAATGGAACTATCTAAAGATGAACAATATTACGCAATATGACGATAGATCGGCACAGACCCTCGTTTTCATTCTTCCTACGCATAAGCTCGTCATACACGTCCGTAGAAAGTTCGTGGAACTGTTGTATGGTCAATCTCGTGAGCTTCTGCCTGGCGGTGGTGCGAGAATTGGGCGGTGCTGCAACACATGTGATTAGCAATGATTACATGGGATGGTTGAATCGAACATTTTGCCAAGTACACGGCAAGGTAGCGAGAAAGTTCATCGAAGTGGGTCTTGGACACGGAACGATAATCTGCTGTTGGGACGGCGGGGGCATTCTTGTTGGCAGATCTGTAGGAATCGGTATTACGATAATTAGAGATACCAGAAAACGAAGTTGGCGTTGGCGAGGGTGCACGTGAAGGACCTCGCTTCATTGTGAGCGGCAGAGAAAGAGAGAGGAAACCAAACAGTCGTCGCCGTCGTGAACAACGATAACACGCTGCAGTCGCATGTCATGATTTGCAATCACAAACAAACACAAATGCGCTAGTCTATCTCCGTCACTCCGCTTTTCCCTCCCGCTCCATCTTCCGCAGTGCCCTCCTCCGGATGTCATGGTGAAGTCTATGCGTGAAGCTGATGAACAGGCTCGGTGCCCCAATTAACGTCATTCCGTAATCAAGTAGGGCATGTGACCAGTGAGGCGTTGACGTGTTTGGACGTCCACTGTGAGCTGCACCACAGGGCAACCCGATCTTGGATAGGACAGACCGAACATAATATGCAGGCGTAGGTACCAAGGCAGAGGCCTTCCGGATTTTCGACATTTTGGACACCTAATTATACTTCAGTTGATAGTCACTGAACCAGAGGATGTAACGTACAACAAAGTAGGTATTGAGATGTTCAACAATAATATTGTGCTGCTTCGTTTCCTCGCCCAAAGCACTAGAGAACGTGGCAAGGAACGCTTTGGTGCCGGAGTAGGTCGCCAGCATGGGAGACGGAACAGCTCCACAGAAAGAACCAACATTCAGAATTAAACCGCGCTTGCTGTAAACCAATTGGAACATCTAGCGTTACTAACCTAAATGCCTCTTACCGTTGGACCATCCCTGGTAGAATAGCGTGAGTAACACGTAACGTCGCGTCCACGTTGACATTCACAATATCGCGCATTTCAGATTGGGGTGTGTCAATGAAATACGTTGGGATTGCATGCGACTTCCCAACGTTGTTCACTGCAGAAATCAATTGACTGTCCCTCAGAACCACTATACGGTAACTCACCAAGTACCCCAACATTCAGATCACCAAGCACCCCAGACAACGTAGCATATGCCGCCTCGTCAGGGATAGAAAAGTCAATGGAGTGTGTGCGAGTGGAAATTCCCGAGTATTTGTTCTCTGATGGGGAGATCAGTTGGTTGAATTTATATACAACGCGACCCATACGAATTTCAGCCGCAGTCGTCTCCAAAGCAGATTTGTTTCTAGCAACCAGGCAAATATTGAACCCTGCCTTGGCAAGCTGGATTGAGAACTCTTTCCCAATACCATCTGAAGCACCTGTCACGACAGCCCAAGCGCCGTCGCGCGCACCGAACCTTTTGAGCTACAAATACAGTGAAAATCTTTTGTAGGAATCACGTCATGATTGCATACACTAGCACCGGGTATAAAGAACGTCTGCAAAACGACCGACACAGTTTGAAAGATCAGACGCGCTACAGTCAATGCCCCCAACGTCAAGAATACCGCAGAGGGAATTGGCCATTTCTCTACTGGAAGTCGCGCCTCAGCGGAAGTTTGTCGTTCTGACACGACCACTCACCAGTAACAGCTGCAAATGTTGTCAGCATGACTGCCGCACTGATGGTAAAAAGACACGTCCAGGAAACAGGGTTAGAAATAACACCGCTGAGTTTGAAATTGCTACGCTAACGAACGCGAATCATTGGATATTTCAAATTACTAAATGAAACTACTGAACGCTGAGTGCTAAGCTCTAACCAGACCTTCTCGAAAACGAAGTCTAGCCTGAAGGTGCTGGGCGGCACAGATGTGTCGATCTGATGCGGCAGCCCTGGACGATGCCATATTTATTTCTTCCAGCTGGTAGCATCCAATCGCGGCATATCCAATCAGTCCTATTTTTCATGGATAGCATATTTTTACTGGAAAATTCCATGGGCGTATGGAACTACATGGTAGGTTGCAATAACGAAAAGGTTTGTTAACGCTGCCGTCCATGTGACTTTAGGTGCCGAGCGGCATTGAAATTTGAGAATGTGCCGGTCAATCAACGCCGTTGGTAGACAATGGACATCGAACAGTATGTTCTCCATTCCCATCTTTACTTGTCTTAGGCTACTTCGGTAGATTTCGAAAAGCAGGGTATCAAGTCATAGATCGCATCTGCGATTATTATTATTCGTTGCAAGAACATCCTGTCGCTTCCACGGTGGAACCAGGATATCTCAGGTATTCTGTGCCTCGTAAGACTAGCGCTTTTCCCTTCCGCAAGTATAAAACTGAGCATGGAGCGCTTAAGCCTCTCCTCCGGAGAAGGGCGAGGATTTCCAGACGATCGCCGATGATTACCAAAAGCTTATACTTCCTGGTAGGTCGATATTATTACGACATTCATCTAAAAACTTAGATCGGTCAAGGCTTGACTCATTGGCAACACCCATCATTCTTCGCTTATTTCCCTGCAGCATGCACTTTCGAAGGAATGCTCGCCGATCTGTGTTCTTCCAGTGTTGTTAATCCTGGTTTCAATGTCCGTTATATCGTGCCAAGTCTGTTTGAATATTAATGTCTTCAGTTGCAGTGGTCTTCTAGTCCCGCATGTACAGAATTAGAAGTTATTGTTATGGACTGGGCGGCTCAACTTCTTGGACTTTCACCAGCCTTCCTGAACTCGTCCGGCGTAGGAGGTGGTGTGATACAGGTCAGCATTACGAAGATTATTAAACAACACCAACTAATGGTACGTAGAGCACAGCATCTGAGTCCAGCCTTGTTGCAACTGTTGCTGCGCGCTCTCGGTACCAGCGGGAACACCCCAACTGCAAGGCAGAAGATCTGGTCATATATACCACAACGCAAACGCATTCGCTTGGAATGAAAGCCGGTCTCGTCCTAGGACTTAACGTTCGTGCTCTTGAAGTGCGGGAAAAGGACCAATTTGCACTAAAAGGTGAAACACTGCGGACAGCATTGATGGAAGATGAAAGAGCAGGTCTCAAGCCTTTCATTTTAGGTGTGTTCTGCTTTTCTATGCCGTCCATCTTGCTTTCTAATATACACAGTTGCAACTATTGGTACCACGTCATCGGGTGCAATGGATAACCTGTCTGAGATAACCGAAGTCTGTAAGTGGGATCTTCGCTGTTTAGTGGGCAGTTCTCAAAGTTCGTCGCATTAGCGAAGGATTATCCTTCACTATGGATCCACGTCGATGCCGCTTGGGCTGGTGTTGCACTTTGTTGTCCTGAGTACCGGGATATGTGTTATTTGAGGGAGATCAACGAATTTGCTACCTCCTTTTGCACAAACTTCCACAAGGTCTGCTTTCAACGTCTTATTTTGGATTTCATTAAGAATTGTTAGTGGGGTTTGACCAATTTTGACACATCAACGTTGTGGATTCGGGATCGGGCGCTTCTTACAGATGCCTTGAATGTCACGCCTCCGTTCTTAAGGTCCAAACACGGTGACGCTGGTTTGTGCATTGGTCCCTGCATAATCTATGATATACCTCATAGAGATGCAATCTATTAGGTACTGTTATCGACTACAGGAACTGGCACTTAGGCCTTGGGCGTCGTTTCCGCTCTGTGAAACTTTGGTTTGTCCTGCGTAGCTTTGGTGCTGAAGGTTTCAGAGAATATATCCGTCGTGTAAGTTACATATATCTTTTAAATCATGAAATTGACTTTTCAGCTTTGCTATAGTCAATCAGACTGAACGAGCGTTTTGTAGACCGTGTGCGGAACTCCAACATATTGGAACTTGTGACGGAACCCTCACTTGCTTTGTCTGTAATTAGACTCAACCCTAGGTCCGCGACCCCCAGGATATACGCGACGACTGATCTGAACGATTTGAATCGCGTATTTTATGGCAGAATATCTGCAAGGCATGATATTCTGCTGACACAGACTGTTTTGAACGGGATCACCTGCATTCGGTTTTCCGTCGGCGCCTACCGTACACAAGAAAGACATATAGACCGAGCATTCCAGCTTTTACAGGAGGAGGGATGGGCTGCCATGGAGGAATGGGAGCAGGCGCAGAAATTGGAGGCCCCTATACCAAATTGACGCTGTACGCTTGCCCGATATCGAACTGAGTTATCGATGCGCCGAACTTGCCGCGAATCGTGTAGCCTATGAATAGCGATGATGTGTATCACGAGGACTCCAGAGTGTCAGTTGACAAATCTAATGGATAAGACGCGTTTAATGAGAAAGGAGAGGGTACTGGTGGTGCTACTCTACACGTATTTATACGGTTAGTGCGCAAGACTCCAAAGGAGGGTTCGGTTGCTAACGAGAAAACCCGGATCTGACAACTATTGGCCACGCGGCGGCAGTGTCGACACGTGCGTCCTCACGTGGAGATCTCACGTGGCAATTCCACGTGGCAATCAGATATTTGGATTGGCTTAAGTTCGGTCGGTCACCATTGTGCTCTGCTTTTCTCCCTTGTCTTGTACTCCCTGTCTCTAGTCCCGGGTCAGAAATAGTACTTATTGATATATCCCGTTTCTCTCAAATCTTCAAATTCCGCCTGCTGCTCCCACAACAGAAAACTAGTGTATGTGTTAATGCTTATAAACATGGGATGATTGTCAGACTGATGGCTGCAGCATACGTTCCAACCCCTAGTAACTCGGGTATGAACCATTACAGGGAAGACACCAGTGAGAGGTATGCAACATATAGCCGATCGACCGGCAGACCAAACTAAGTCGTACAACAGATCATCATCCCCCCAGGATACTAATACACAACATAATTATTCATCTTTGGATCGCCATGGTCACTCGGGAGCGTCCACTAGCAACGCGGCGCATCTAAGTTCTTCAGATTATTACTATCTAAGGAACCAACTTCAGAACTATTCTTTCGGGACCGCACCAAGGCTTAGCAACTCGCCGACCACAAATCCAGTCGCGGCCCAAGATGACCCTGAACTTGAAGAAATTCTTTATCCGGCAGACATTACACCTCGACCTTCCGTAGTTGCATATGAACATCAGTCCCTTCCCCGAACCTCTGCGTTTTCTCGATCACCCCGCAATAACACTACACGAGCCATAGGGACCACTGTAAATGATCCGAATATAGGGAGAAGAAATATTGATTCGATACCGTCTTCCGCCTCAGCTTCTGTGACATCGTTCAGCGAAAGCCTTTATACCGGGTCCGTCCTTACTTTGGACAGTAGCTCTGCCCCACGGACGCCATCTAATGACTACATGTTTTCGGATGATGAGCATGGACATCCGTTTTATATTAACGCCTCTGAGCCTTACCCCAGTTCATCTACGAATATTTCGACTACAAGCATGGAATTCAGCTCCGAAGAAGAATACGAGTCAGATGAACCTCCGGATATCGAGATCAGCTCTGTAAGGATGGCGAGCGTGGACATGAGCTTCCAAGAAGAAGAATACCCTGCCGATGAGATATCCTACACAGAAATGGATTATTCTCAAGGACGTCGTGGGAGTCTACCGATGGCTATACCAGGGTCTTCCGCTACGCCAGCTACGACTACACACTATACGTTCGGTCGCGACAGGGACCAAGACTTCATTAGCCTTCGCCGGCCTAGCCGGAGCCTAGATGATGATTTAAACGTTACAGATGCGATGAGGAGTTTGAGCATTATTTCCAGAACTGCGGACGATCCTTCTCCTGTTTCAGTCCCGGGATGCGAAGGCGATTGGCGTAATTTGACTGCAAGAGCAAGACAAAGAGGAAGTATAGTCATCGAGATAAATGAAGAGCCCGAATTTCCCCCATCCCTTGGTAGCAGGAGCTACCAAGCACAACCTTCCACTAGTGATGTCAATTCCGTGGGTGAATTTGACCTTGCCTGGGATAATTTGGCGCAGGGGATTGTATCCTTTGACCAGTCGGAGATTGCGGACATCGTCCGTTTGCCCGGTGGGACTAACATGGCCCATACGGCTGCAGGTTCTCGATGGTTCCCTCGTTTTGGGAATCGTAATAATCTGAGTGCTGAGCACGCACGTCGTCCAAGCATTGCAACTATAACAAGTGTTGGCAGCGACACGTTTGGAAGAGCGATCTTCAGATGGGGAGGGGAGGAATATCAAGCACAGCGGCAAGATTGGACTTTCAAACGCGAAAGAGCAAGTATTGTGCAACAGGTCCCCAATGTATCTGGTTCTGGGAACGCAGGTTCGCGGGGCCTTGCAGGTTTTTTAGGATCTAAAACTCCAGAGGAAGAGAGGAAGAAAGCTCAAAAAGAACGCGAGAAAGCCAGAGTTCTAACATTCTGGAAGGGCATGCCCATTGACTCTCATGAAATTTGGAGAATGAGCGTCATTGGGAAGTTTAAAGTTGAGAGAAGGGCAACCAAGAGTATGTGTCCTTTCGTTTATTTGTGGTGAAATGGAATTTCTCATCGTTTGAACTTCCTTAAGCCGTCGACATAGCGAAAGGGCCCCAACAAAGGATTATAGTGCACCATTTGCGCGATGCAGATAATAATTTGACGTCGGTGACTGCTGGACCAACGAGTACAGTCCACAAACATTCGAAAGCTGTCGCGTTCTCCATCGGCAGGTTTCATCGCAAAAAGAATGAACATAGAGATAAGTTGAGGGAGATCGGTAGTGGTCCTCTCATCACGGCCTCACATCCTCCTGCGCCATCGCCCGACTCCCAGAAGCGGCCTGGTGGTATGATTCTCCTTGCTCCACGGAGAGTACAGGTCGCATTCACGAACACCACATCCACAAGAAAACTCGAGTCCCATGGACTCCTTGATGAGGATCGGCCACGTAAAGTGAAAAAAGAATATGATCCAATCAAGTATGAAAGAGAAAGAGAAAAGAAAGAAATGGACAAGAGGAAACAGAAGGATAGGGGGAAACAGAAGGAAGGCGGAAAGGAAAAACAGAGGGAAGGCGGAAAGGAAAAGCAGAAGAAGCGAGAAGAATCGAAGGGGAAGGAACGGGCTACGGATTTGCTTCAACCAGAAACAACGGCCAGCACATCGTCTGCGCGTCCCCTTGCCTCGACTGACATGACAAGAACTGCCAACGTATCTTCTGGTAGTGACACTTACCAAACCCCGTCAGTCGCTGCCTCCACCACGGTCGTTGGGCCATCGATTCCTTCAACTCCGCTATTATCCCCGAGTATGAACCTGAGTACATCGCAAACCGAAGTCTTCAAATCGGATACATTGAATCGATCGATTGTACCAATCACACCGAATCTGCCAGATGGAAATAGGCCACGCCGGCGCCGACGACGTGTTCACGATCCACTAGATTTAGATGAGGATGAGGATGATTACGAACATGAAAACCATGGACGATATTCACCACCTACGCGAACGCCTTATAGTGAGACCTATGGTACTGTTGATGCCAGCCTTATTGAGCAATTAAATTTGGAGCGCGCCCAGAACGAATTAGAAACGGGATCGGTTTTCAAGAGACTGTTTCGTAGTCGTAACAATCGCACAGTAATCGGCCCAGCCACAGGTCACTTGGAGGCAAACTATGAGCCACCGTGGATTGTTCTGCCATCGAGGAGTAAGCAAGAACAACAACAACGCGTCGTAGAAAATCTCAATAGTTCCTTCATGGATGTTGGATTATTACCCTCGAGTCACAAATCAAAGAATCGTTCAAAATCAGTCCTCGGAAAGAAGCGGGATGACCAAACCACTGGTTTCCTGAGCGAAGTCCCAGAGGACTCGTTGTACATGCTACTTCCTCTTTGGCCAGGAGAAACTGATCCAATAAGTACACAAAATCACCTCCATCTCGTGAAGCGGATACCACCATCAGACCATCGTCAATACGTTCTGATTTTTTATCAACCACAAAACCCGAAGAAAGGCGATAAGAAGAAACGTCCCTCACCATTCATCGAAGGCGACCTTACGGACCGTAGCATATTGCTCACTTCGTTCCATATCAGCGCCCGATTCGTGGCGCATAATGACCTCATTGGCACGGGGATCCGCGTACCAGATGAGGGCTTAACCATCTCTGGCCCCCTAGATTATGCTTGGGACACTCTTCCATCTGCAGAGGCGCGCGAGGACCGCAAAACCGACTGGGTGATTGGCATGTGCAATTCTCGCGAGGCGGGTATTGAATTCATACCAGAGGGCCTGGTCAAGATGGATCTTTGTAGGATGTCGTGGAAACCTCCAAGTGCGGTCAGCGACAATTATGTGCCTCCCGAGCCCTCTCTTCACCTAACACCTATTGGACGATCAGTCGTGGAGATGGCTTGGTTGGGTGCCGTAGCATTAACAAGCTTCGGACGAGTTGGGCAGGTTTGATAATCATTTTATTCTATCTTCGGGAGACAATGCAATAAATTCATGTACTATATCTCACAGCTTATTGCTCTCAACATTACTTGTAGCCTTATGTACGATTCTGGCACGATAGTAGAAATTTTCACTATAGGAAAAGTGAAATCCATTCGTTATGGCTACCTGGCGCAATGGTAGCGCGTTTGGCTTCGACTGCTGAACGGTACCAAAAGGTTGCAGGTTCGAGTCCTGCGGTGGTCATGTTTTTTTGTTACTGTTACCTCGCTTAAGGTTTCCGGGATGTATAAAATATGGGCCTCAGACATAGGGTCTATGCTTGCTGTTTCCATATAGTTTATTCATGCCACCCTTAGTTAGAGAGATAAAGACACATTGGTACAGTTGAGTCAAGAGCTGTATATTCAATTCCGCATATAGACCTCCTCTTCCTTTCGCTTTTCACAAAAGAGGTCTTCCAACAAGAATATCTTGGGATTGCGAACCGTCCATGTCTTCCTCCGCTTGCGATTTGACCCTATTGTTTCCTATATGTATTTCATCAATGGCGGTCGGACTTCCATCTTTCACTCTGGCTTTCCTTGCTGACTTTCTACCTTTGGTTTCTTTTGTGGGATTCATGTCTGACGGGCGGAGAGAAGCTATGTGACGTTGAGATTAGCTTTAGCCCTTAGTTATACATGACGCACCGAATGTGACAGGTTGTAGACCATATATCCGATACAGATGTAGGACGGCTTGCTCCTTGTCTTTGGCCTTTTTGCACTGTCACTCGGGGTTCAGAGCAACAACAAACTCGCGTACCTCGATCATCAAATCTTTCCAGAAACAGAGTAAGATATTTGAAGAATGCATGTAGAGAATATAAAATTGTCTAACCTATGTCGTCCGGTAAATCCAAAGGGAAAATTTGACAACGATCCGCATGGGCTCTCTTCTCCATCAAACTAACTGCCCCTGGCCTTGGTTCGCTAAGATGCTGCTTAGGTTTAATACCGCGCTTTTTCCAGATCGCATCTGCCCGCTGAATTATGATACTTGGGGGCACCGACGAAGGGTTTAGCATGTCGTGATGATAATCTGTGCTGGTATCAAGCATGCCCACAGCTAAAGAAGGCGAAGAACGTACCGAACACTAATGGCACATCAAGCTCTTCGCAAATAGAAAGGAGATCTTCCGCGTTGTAACAGAGCTATATTTAAACTTCAATACTTAATTGATAAAGTAGACATGGTCGAGAGGTGCACCTCATCATTTTCTAACACGAGCCTGTCGCGGACGTTCCGTGGAAGAACCTCTCTTATGGTATGCTTGATGCGGGCCATTGCGGTACTTTTATCGCCGTATATCCCGCCTCCCTGCACGAAGTAGTTCATAACAATTACTGGGAAGAAGTCATGTCTGAGCTTACATGTACAATCATAACACCGTCGGTCCCAATACCCATTCTATCGAGCATCTCGCAATGGTATTGAAGTTCTCTGATAGCAGCCCTGATGACATCCGGTCTAGGACTGCCGAGCTGAGTAAATTGACCAGGATGCGTGGTGATCCTATGTCTGTATTTATTTGCCAAATTTCCGGCTTGTGCAAGCAGAGGGGCACAATATTCCAGGGAATAGCCGTGTGTGCCATGTGAAGCATATGGAAACATTCCGGACGAAATTCTGAAAAAGCGGATATTCTACGAAGATAGTCAGGTAGCCCCAGAATTGGAAGAGGAGCTGAATTACGTTCTGCTCATTCCATTCAATAATCGAAATGAGGTCCAGTACATTCTTGCGTCCTAACTCTTTCACCCAGTCTATGCCATTTTTAAGGAGGCTATCTAACCTACGGGTCCCTTCAGTCGAATGAGCTAGAATTTCAAGCTTTCTGATGAACCTGCATGTGCGCGAGCAAAATATTGCCTCGCTAGTAGGTTTCTTGTTGCGCAAGACGGTGTTTAAACAGGCGTAGCCTGTTGAGTTAAGTAAACATGTCGGAATTAAAGTAAATGCGACATACCTAGCCTACCTCTAAATGTTGTTTCCCTTCTTTCCACATCAGGAATAGCATAAACGGGTTCAGGCTTTGGTGCGCGTTTCCGTCGAGGTTTCTTCTCTGGGGTAAATCCACCCTCTGAATTGACACACCTTTTCCGCTTGGATACCCCCGGAGAGGGGTTAGCGTCAGTCTTATCGGGGCGATTTTGAACCCCTGAATCGCTGATGTGCTCGCCAGGATCATCATCCGGAGACGTGAGGGAGGAGATTGAGTGAAATCTCTGCAAACGTGCACTCCGCCTGAGTGGCGACATGGTGGAGCAGGCAAGACAAGAAAACATACGCGCTCGCCGCCATATTACGAGGGGGACCGTCTATGACTGACAAGCGACTAGTAAGCCCTAGCTGACTAAGCACCCCTAATCCTCTTTCCGCGCAACCATGAGTTGGTCCGGGTCAGTATTCTGTCCCTTCTCGTCCGTCCCTTTTTGACCGTCTTTTTAGCTTCAAGAAGTCCGTGAATAGGGCAGGGACTACTGTTCGTCCACCCCTTCCCCATCCCATTCTTATCTCACCATCCTTTTCTACAGCTCCTGCAAAAGACAGGACAGATTGAGCGAACAGTCGACCGTGAATTCACAGAAGAAGAATCCAAGTACCGTATGTGCGTGCTGTGAAATAGCCCGAAGCCTTTCAATCTGTCTGAACATATCTCAGATTCGAGAAGGAATGTCAAGCATTACAGAAAGACAGCAAAGCATACTGGGATGCCATGCGTGGTTCGTGTGGCTTTCATATCTCTCGCCAACTTACTAAATTTACCTATTAGCCATGACATCCGCCCAATCCCGCATTGCTGAGACTGTCGAGACATTTTACGGCTCTGATCATACTTCAGAAGGCGCGATGGCTGGCCACGCTTACAAAAGATCCGTCGATGACCTAGATACTTGTTTTGGACGGGAGTTGGTTCGTTGCACTTTCTAACTTGAAGAGAAAGGCCGTTCTGAATGAAGAGACAGGAAGGTCCATATAGAACTACGATATCAGAACCGTTGGGCAAGATGTGCGCGTACTTTCCTGTTGTGAATGAGCATATCTTGAAGCGTAACAAAAAGGTACGGCTAAAGTGGGCTTTTCGCGTCATGATTTGTTCACCCAGTGCAGATGCTGGACTACGATGCAGCACGCAGCAAACTGAAAAAAGTCATTGATAAGCCAAGCGAAGATCCCACCAAACTACCAAGGGTTTGTATATGGTGGCAATCGGTATCTTGATCTCATGATTTCTCACAGGCCCAACAAGAACACGACGAGTCTAAAGAAGTGTTTGACGTTTTGAATGACCAACTTATAGCCGAGCTCCCCCAGTTACTTGATCTTCGGGTCCCTTATTTTGACCCTAGCTTTGAGGCCATGATCCGAATGCAATCCAAGTTTGCCGAGGAAGGTTACGAGAAGTTGAGCGGTGTCCAACGGTATGTCCAGGGGTTTTCGTGGATGTTTTTCGTTTGACCTTTTCGGTCATAGTTACTTCGCTGACAACGTTAGGGATGATTATGCAGCGGGTCAGCTAGATGCTCAGGTAACTGGTTTCATTGCGATCATTGGATGCACCTTCAATATATTTTAATAGGTCGAGGGTGTGTTGCAGGAGATGAGAGAACTTTCAATTTGTGGCGGTAACTAGTGTACATTTACGAACTTTAAGGTGGCAGTACCATGTAAACCTTAACAGGACATGCACTCTTTAACTGTCTAGTGCAAGTTCAGGGAGTACCACCGCTTTTTTCAGATCACCAATGAGCGAACGACCTTGAATACATAGTAGTGCGGGGGCGACATCGCATTGTGGATCGTACAATCGTAGGTCTTTTAGGAGATTCGTTCTTCGAGTGGCCGGACTCCTCCCCTACCTCGTCTTCCACCCCTTAATCGTCTAGGAGTCTGCAATACATCTCCTGATCCAGAGAATCGGTCAAGTAGTTCCGGGCGGCGCGAAGTCGATGATGTGTTAACCGCATCACGATCACCTCTCCGTCTTTGCGTATCGTAATCTGGAGCACCTCCTGGGGACGTAGGGCGGTAAGCTTCACGACGCATAGGAAGATAAACTTCGCCGCGATCGGTCGTCCCCTCGATTCGCATTGCTAGTGTGCGAGAGTCTCCTAACGGTGGTGGAGAGTAGGAACGAGAACCACTACGAGAGCCACCACGAGATCTAGGCGGCAGAGTACCTGACGTAGGCCGAGAAACATATGCACTATCAATCCGTGATGTGGGATAGTTCCTACGATCCAGGTCGGGTGACCAATGGTCACGGGACCGACCAATAACTGGGAATGTCCCAGTAGGGGATCCATATGCCCATCCACGAGATGGTCTTGTTTCAATTGGGGCACCGCCGTTGTTGGTGTTGGCTGGTGCAGAAGTATATGGGGATACCGGGGGCGAGTCGTCCGAGTGTGTCGGTGGACGTATCTCATGTTTCAGAGATCCCATATTACTGACTATGTCCGTGGGATGACCACTCTCTGGAGGTGGATTAAAATGAGTTCTAGCTGCAGGTGCGCTCGTTGATGGTAATGTATTTGAAATACTTCTTCTGGCACCTGTCCTATCGCTTGGTCCATGTTCAGCAGTGCCCATCCTGGTTCGCGAATCATTAACAAGGGTGTGGTGGTGGTGGTGGTTGCTGGTCTTCGTAATATTTTGCTGTGAAGCATTCGAAACTGATCGAATGTTATTATTCGGCGGCCTCCGGGGGAGGGAATGCTGAACAACCGGTGAATGTGCAACTGTAAGGGACTGGACCTCCACCTTCGGAACGACATCAGCTGATAGCTTCAGGTGGGGTACACCAGGACCACTTGAACTGGTCATGGCAATGGGAATAGAAGTCCCAAATCGCAAATTCGCCGATTGTGCCTCGTGAGATATATTTACAGGTGCTGCGGGCCCAATCGGTAATGCCCTTTCTAAACCACTTCCCTGCGTTTGTGGTGTAGGTAAAGTTACAGGTGGTCTTGTCGAGCTGGTACCGTTGGGCTCAACGATGCATTCAATTGGGGGGACACTGGGATTCCGGGTACATTGAGAAACATTCTCTCGATTCAGCGATTGGGTCTGCGGAAGGACCGGTTGGAATGTCGGGCGGGGTGGTAAATTGACGCTTTGTATGGGCGGGACAGGTTTGACCCTCTTAGCCGACGATTGATCCGCAAGCGATGGAGTTTCAGTGCGAGACCTCTTGCCTTGGCCCTTGACCGGCGATGCTACTACTGTCTGCTGAGCGACTACGTTACCCACGCTGGGTGATGAAGCCACTTTTGGCATTGTGACCTCTGGTGGCCCATTAGTACGTTCTTTCAATTTAGCTCTTTCGGTCTGAATCTTCATTGAAGCATGTGTCCATTTCTCCTCCCCAATTTCCTGTCGATTCTTTTCTTTCCCTTCGGTATTTCGTGATTGCTCGGACGATCTTTGCAGGATGGGCTGGCTTGCTAACACGCCATCCTTAACGGATAACGCTTTTTGAGTAGCGACAGCCTGCGGGGGAGACGTTTGGATAGCGCTAGCCGCTTGGGCCGGTCGCAAGGCAGCAGCAGCTTGTTGTTTCTCCATTGCCAATCGCATTTCAATTTCCTTCTTCCTGGAAATGTCGCCGGTGATTGTTTTTGACTGTATCGTGCACCGCAATTCATTCCCTTCCTGGCTCACCGCTACATTCGAACTTGCAGACGGCGCAGCCGGCACTATCGTGGCTGGCCCCTCTTTCCTTTGCTCAGTTTTATCTTGTGATTCAGACGCCATTGGTGCCCCATTCTTCTCCGCCTCTTTACGTTTCTCACTCAATTCTTGGGACTCTTGCTCTCGTAAATGAAACCTTGCAATTTCAAATTTCTGCTCCTTTAGTTCGCGCCTACGTTGTGCCTGCAACGCCTCCATCTCCTTTGGACTGGCATCTTGACTGGAATGATCATTCTTAGAGTGTTCTAAGCTTTGCCCAGATGGAGGGGCAACGGACTGTTCTCTTGTCTGTCCCATGGAGACACGTTCCAGAGCAGGTTCAGCCAATAGAGCGTTCCCTTTAGCCTGTTCTTCTTGCGGCTCGTCCCTTGTATACTTTTCTGGAGCCGTTCCGTCTTCCACCATCCTCACAGTAGCGTCTGGAGGGGCAACAGAACGACGTTCAACTTCTCGATCCCATGCCTCTCTCGCTGCTTCTGCTTCCATCTCTAGCGCTCTATCAAATGATACGATGCGTTGTCTGAGACGTGCCTCCTTTAACGGCGGAGGGCAAGGCAGATCATTGCCGATGCTCAGTCCGACGTGCTCTTGGCTTCGCTTTCTCTTTCTTGTCCCCAGCATGGATTCATATCTGTGCCTCCTTTTTGCCACTTCTACAGACATAGACATAAGGACTTCGGGTGCCAGCCCCGTGGGTTGAACAGCTTCTCCATGCCTCTCTGGCTCTGTGATGAATTGGTAAAACGTTTCTATGTCGTATTTCAGGGCAGTAGCAGAGCTTATTAGATCTGCACGCCCCTGCTCCCCTACAACGTCGTGAGATTCATTTTCGCAGAAACAACGTAGTTGAGTCAATGTAAGCAGTGCCTGATCGGTTCGCTGCTTGACAGCTTGGGCAACAAGGACGTTCTCCTGAGAAAGGGAAACGGACTCCCGAACTGTGCCGAGCGATCTCTGAGCAAGGGCCTCGACTCTCTGAGTGTTTTCTAAGGCTAAGGATGATAGAGTGGCGATGGCTTTTAGGTCCCGTTCCAGAGCGGTTATACCGTCCAATTTCTTGGAGTGGTGAACGGCGACTAAATCAAGAGAGGAAACGAAGTCAAGCAACCGTGCCGGAAGCTCCGCAATAGCAGGCGTGTAAGGGCCTTCCAAATTTGCACTAGGAGTGACAGACGAATCGACAGGTTGAGAATAGGTGGATGTGGGCAGCGCTGGTTCCGTCGCTGGATAAGCGAGTTCAAGGGAAGAGGTGGGGCCGAGGCTAGTATGACGGCTCTTAGTTGCCGAAGGGCGGGTATCATTGTTATTCCCTGAGATTGTTGCAGCCTGGACTGCTATGCGGCTGTTGCCGCCCGAGTGAGACACAGTACGAGGCGACGTGGTGATGGGCGACCAATCCATGTCACTAGATGTTCCGGAGCGGCTTGCAGGACGGTTCGAAGGAGGGAATCTCGAGCCACCACCACGCAGCGCTGCATAGCTCTCGTCAAATCTGCTCAACGGCTTTGAGACTGACGCATGACTCAGTGACACGGGATGACCAACATGGGTCAGGCCCGAGGAAGTGCGAGACTCGTCGACGGCAGTCAAAGCCTGCGGTCTAGAGGGTCTGGAGATAGGCAATTCTTTGTGCGGGGTAGGCGGCGAATGGGTCGGAGAGGGCGAATCACTTAGATTGCCCTGGTAGTCTTGATTTGGTTCAGGAGCTGAGATGCGTTTGAGCAAATCAGGCTCCTTGCCTACGGTTGCAATATTGATAGAGGGGATGCTGTAAGGAGCTGAAGACGATTGGGAGGCAGCGGGGTGGTGCTGGACACGATGCTGCGTGTCTGCCATGCGGAACCTGCGAGATGAGTCTGGACAACAAGAAAGAAAAATAACAAGTAGACAATCACTGAATCTGAATCTGAATCAGACAAATAGGAAGGAGCTTGGTAAGCAGCGAGGACGAGTCAGGTCTCAGGATAACAACTAGCAGCACAACTGGTGGAATGCAACGCTATTCGCATATGTCGTCCATTACGTCTCCATCTGCGTCCCATCCCATACCACTTGCACCCCTGCGTCGGATTTTAGTCTTGACGGCAATCACAACCGTCCGTCTCTTGGCATTGCGGGGAGACTGACGAGTCAGATTGCGCTCGCGCAGAGGCCGATGCGATTTAGTTTTGGCGCCTATCTCACGGGCAGCTCTTGTTTTTGGTGGGGCTAGAGCGGGCATAAATCAGCAGCAGCGTGGCACGCCGTTGATTAGCATGTACTCGGTAGTGGAACCATCGTACACTTGATGCCTGGATAATATAAGTATAAGCATTTAGACCGACGTTCTCTGCAATAAATGCGGTCTCTTACAGGCAGCGACTGGCGGGGAAAAACGCAAAAACGCTCGCTCCTATGACGCACTCACTCACTCTGTTAGGGGTGGGAACCACCTGCCATATCCGTTTCACTTCCAAACCGTTCGCTACTACCGCGGCAGCCCTGCATGTCCCTTGCCCGCAGAACCGCCATCGCCTCCCTCCGCCACCAGCAAAGACGGCTGCATGACGCCAAATATGACCGATACAGGACCATTAGTGACTTTTTTCGTCGACAGCCTCTTCCTAGCCAGAAAAAGCTGGCCCCTTCAGCGACCTTGCGTATTCTGCCCCACCTTACTCGAAAAACTGGTTTTGTGACTTTTCGCCTGGCCGTGCCTCTTGGCCTCCGGGTCCAAACGTGTTTCTTTCACTCCTCACCAGTGTACCTCTTTCCCTTGCACGATCAGGAACCAAAAAAGCCTCCAAACCATGAGAGTCCCCCGCCTACCGATTCTGCGGACTATCACGACACAGAACACCAACCTCCACTTGATCACTATCCTCGTTTCTTCCAACGGCTTGCCAAATCTCTGCCGCATACCCAACGCCACACACTTGACAACTTTCTTGGCGTTGCTAATGGATTTTGGCAACGTCTGCGAGTACGCTTTAAATGGTTCACCATCAAGTCTTTCAGGAAATTCAACGCAGACGATATATCTGCGTTTGTGACCTGGTTTCTTATGAGTCAAACTTTGTGGATTCTGGTTGGCACGTAAATCTCCATATCTCTCGTATTAATTCATCTTTGGCTCATTGTTACCTCAGGACTACGTTTTTCTCAGTGGTATTTGCCACGGCGAACAGTCTCAGGCTTCAGAGTAAGCCTATCCCTTCAAGCATTTTTTGCCATTTCTCAATTCTATTATTACAGATTCTGTCGCACGTGCAATAAGCGACTACCTGACATCAGAAACAGGTGTGACAATTATATTCGAGTCGGCGATCGTTCCGAAGTGGAAAGATTCGAGAATATCCTTTAAAAACGTTTATGTGTCCCGGAGAATGCGCGAACAAGGAAAAGAGGAAGCAGTTCAGAAACATAACGGACATATGTTAGCCGTCGGGTATGATGTCTCGAACCACCCTGCAAACCACCGTGTGGGCGAAGAAGACGAAGATTACGAGGCCCCACAGGCCCGTGGGGAAGATGACGAGAATATATCGTCCTTTGACCTTACAATTGATTCTGTCGATGTCACATTGTCCCTTTGGAGATGGCTAGATGGTAAAGGCCTAGTAGAAAATGCCGTCGTCAGAGGCGTACGCGGAGTTCTAGGTATTTTTGGTAATCGCAAGAGTGTCGTATGTCGCACTAACTGTAGTTCTAGATCGTCGCTCGGTGCATTGGGACCCAAAAAATCCATGGAATCCCGCTGAATTTCGCCACGAGGCCGGGCCAGGCGATTTTCACCTCGAGTCGATGCAGCTGGAAGACCTCCTGATAACTGTCTATCAGCCCGGGAATTTTCGACCTTACACTGCATCCATATTTCGTGCAGACATTCGAACTTTTAGGAAGCGTTGGCTATTCTACGACTTCCTGGCCGCCGAAAATGTGGTAGGTCAGTTCGATAATTGCCTATTCAGCCTGCACAAACCGCAGAGTATTGGAAGAACGACCGAGACAGACGGAAACTGGGCTAGAATGGTATTCTTTAAGCTGTCAAACATAGTGTCTGAATTGACCTCCCGTCCAAGACACGATTTCGAATCGACGGTGTCAACATTGACCACCTTAAAGCGGCTACAACCACAGAAGGACCCATATCATGGATAACGTCCGGCAAGGTTGATGCCGTATTAGACATCAAGTTCCCTCGTGACCCCCAGAAGGATTTCAACGCCATTCTCGGTGAAATAGCGGACGCAATTAGTACCTCCTTCTCAAGGGAGATCGAGGACCTCCAGCGAATCCCAGGGCAACGTGAACTTGCAAAGCCGCCTCTCAGTGCTCCATCAACACCTCATGAAGAAGGTGAAGATGAAGAGAACGTGGACGGGGAAAACGATAGACCAAAAGTGATCATTGACATTGACCTTCGCTTCAGGGACCTGAAGGCTGCAGTGCCTCTGTTCGCAAATGACCTTTCTTATATAAATAATGCATTAATAAGGCCGATCGTCGCGTTCATGAAGTGGGCTTCATACTGTCTTGGCGGAGTGTATCCCTAATGGTTCCATTGTAGCGCGAATCGTACCCTGGTTCCAATACGTTGCCGGGCTGTAAAAGACTTTTCCGAATTCGATGGTGCATGGACTGTGAGTGCCCTCTGTCTCAGATACGGACGTTGACTGACTTTTCTTGCCATCTAGATGTGGGAAAGTAAGATGACCTTTTTTCTACCTTCTAGAAAAACAGCTAACGTCACATTTGCAGCCGGTTTGATGGACGACATTGCATATAAGGTTCGGAGAAGTTAACATGACGTTAACTGAGCGACTAACAATATCTGGTTAGGTTTACGATGCCTTGGCATACCACGTCTCCCAGTCGGCTATGAATAGGCAACGTATAAAGACTGTCGGTCTGTGGAGTCTCCAAAGGACTGCAAGTGCGGTCTTGTCCACCATACGTAATTCTTTCAATCCTGGTTTTGCACAACTGAGGGATGCATACATAAACGGAAACTTGGGACCTGGCATGGGATTAGGCTTAGGTTTGGGTCTATATGAACCTGATTAGTTACCCTGTGTCGTGGCTTCTGCGAGTTACTCTACGCTATTACTTCTAGAAGCCTAACGATGCTCTTGGGATCGAATCGACCATTTTTAAGTTGTGCAGCGAGAAGTTCAACACGTCTGACGCTTGATTAGCTTTGTGATTTTAGGACTGTTGCGCCCAACTCGCTGCGAACATGACTCCAGATTTTGTTCTCCCTGCGACACATAGACTTGTGGATAAAGTGCGTACTAAATATGCTATTTGCGTAATCTATGCCTACGTTAACGTTTGAGGGGAATATTACCCAGACTCCATCCACCTCGCAGCCCGAGTATTGTCCGGAGTCTTTTGAATTGATCCACGTTGCTAGGATAGAGGACCGCGACGAATAAAATATCGACATGGTCAATTCCTCGGTTTCTGGGGTTCGCACTACCACCTTTAGACCACGAAGAAAGCACTCGGCCAGCGCCTGTACCCAACCGGGACAAGAACTCTGGCACAAACGGGAGCACGGATGCTCTAAATTTATTACAAGGAGGTGCGAATTGCGTGTCCGTCGATGTATGAAGGTTTGATGATCGTTGCCTGATATGCCACAGGTTGGGTAGCTTGTCTATTTTCTTGGCCGAGGTACTTACCAATAAAGTTTCAGTTGATCACGCGATCACATTGATCACGAGCTGACCAACATTAAGACGTTATCAAGATAAAGACCCTTCGATGCCAATTTAGTAATCACCGCCGACCAATTTGTGGGAAAACTAGGTTTCCCCTTATCGATATAAACTTGGTAATGATGAGGACAACTATCTCCTGGTGAAATTTCTATCAGATGCCTGTACACACGAAAGAGTATCTGAGGAAAGTCTCAATGTGATTGTGTCCGTCATACATGGATTCCTAGTCGTAATGTCGTTACAAACAGATGGAGCAAAACTTCTGTTCTGCCGAATCTTCGCGCGAGAGATTTGGAGTCAAACTTACGACCTTTTCGTTAGTCAAACTCATACTCCTTGACGCCTAAAAGGCATACAATATGCATATAAAGAAGACAATACAAATATTCATCTGATAAGGGGCATCAAGAAGTGCACTGGGCACGTTACGGTCATGGCGCAGGTTTCGCATGGAATTCTTCCATGGATAACGGGCAATAAAATAACTGTGGTGGTGGTAGTATTCCTCGGGTGATGTCAGCGCCTGGCTCGGAGTGACGGATTAAGGGGCGCGTCAGTAATTGCCTTTCTTGTATGATCAACGGCGACGCTCCTCTTATGTTGTTCTCATCTAACTCCCTCCGCTAATCCCTTTCTCAGGCCACTTCATAGCCATGTCATCAACACCACGCCTCTACAAAACAGATACCTCCACGACCGCATTTACCCACAAAAGGTCCCCATCGTCACCTGTCCTTCGCAGGTCCTCCGTTACTTTCCTACCCTTGCCAGCTGCACCCATGTCACTTCCACGGTCCAGTAAACTCGTCTTCTGGTTCCCATTAAGGCTTAGACGCCGAGCATTCGTTGCGGTGTTCGTACTCGCGGCTTTCTCGTTCTGCTTGCTCTCTAGTTTCCCCTATTCTGATTCTGCCTCTATTGCTCGGTTGAAGACTGGCCCGTTGAACATGCAACGGGCACTGGGAACGTTGAAGGCTTACCAACATAAGCCTCATATCCCTGGTCGTCGAAAGCAGATTAACCTGAACGCGGTGGAGGAATTAGCTGCCGTGTCCAGCTTCCTTGCTAGTCTACCGCATAATGTCATTCCTTCCTTCGTGGATCCTTCATTGCCAATAGATCCGCAACTTGTTTTAGACTTTGATACGCGAGGACCTCGTGCAGAGCAGGAAGTGCAAGCTATGATTACGGATGTGTGGACAAGAAATCCCGTATTTCTATATTCTAAGGTGAATTGACGGAAGCCGTGGTCGATACAGTATACTGACTAAACACTCAGATGCATTCTTCAAATTCACGTGAAGTGAAGGCTATATTGGCAAAGTTGAATTTATATCCTTCACCAATGATCATTGACGTGGATATTCGGAACGACGTCGAAGTCTTGATGCCACTTCTGATACGCTTGTCCGGCTATCGGGAACTGCCAATACTCATTGTTAGTGGTAAACTGGTCGGCCCTATGTCAGAGATTCGTGCCTTGGAAAAAACTGGCGAGTTGCGAAATATAATTGCCGCATCTGGTGCCGTTATCAACGGTATCAAGCGCAAAAAACATAGGAATCACTAACGGATTTTATTTTTGCTTTACGGTATTGTATTTTACTGGACAAGACTGGGGTCATGAGCATATTGGTTATCCTTTTTTTCTCATGGACGCTCTTCAGTATCGACATACGTTTGTTTACATGGGTTTCCTGGGGCTTTCAATTTAGAAATCGTACATAGTATACGTGGTGGACGTAGTTAGTCAGAGTAAATTGTTAGACCCGATGTCTTAACTAAATTATAATGACCCTAGTAGAATGTTTGCCTTGCTTTGCATTTAAGCGTGATCATATATTTAGCAAACATCCTATCGGCTTAAGATCCGTTGGTTAAACATAGTATTTCCCAATGTAGGGCTTTCGGCCAAAGATAATTAGGCCGATCAGGTTTCTGATCCCGAGACCTGTTTGACGTGTCATGAGGATAGTTAGATGGACCGAAAGAACTTGAAAAGACCAAGATCGGACCCCGTTCTTGCACACTAACTTGGAGCAGTTCGGTGTCTCGAACATTTACCTATCTTACGTTATGTATGTAGCAAAAGTCCTTGTCTGACCTGGCATTATCATTCAGATCAAACCACTCGATCACCTGCCCCGAGCAAGGACCCGAGTCTCGTTTGAACTCAGCGGTCCACGAATGATCGTTACCTGGCCGGCGGCCTGCGCTAATCACTAACTACCTCGTCGAGTCGGTACTTGACGTGTGATTGTTTCTGACGTTCTCGTTCTCGTCCTCGAGTTCGTTGTTTCTACATATATCCAATGGACCACTCGTGGTGCTCACAGGACTTCAAACTTTGAGAGTAGCAGATAGGTCATCTGATGTTAGTCTGCTGACGTCTGTATCTTACAAAATAGCACGACACATGCCACCGTGGCCATGAATCAATTTCACACCACCACTCACTCCTGTCGAACACAGTCGTTCTAAAACTCTATTTGTCGAGATTGCGTATTATGCATCCCCTCAAGGTGCTCTTGATATGTCGTAAAGTCAGCAACCCCATCAGTCCTTGATCTCAGTTTGCATTTCAGTTTACCCTGGACGGCTTTTCCGTATAAAGCAAATTCTTTAATCGTCGCATATTGATAATAACTTCCCTTCTCGTCAAAATATCCCACCTTACCTTTCCCCCATTCCTCTCACCTCTACCTGACATGCAACGTGCAACATGCACTGGCCTGCGCATCAGGTCTCCAGCTGACGCCCGAACAATATTCCATGCCGTTCGCGTTGGGGTACTTCCTATGGTCACTAGAAGATTGGACACCGAAGAAAGGAGCTTGATATCACCGGGCTCCGTATACGTCTGGGAGGAAAGAGGTCCTCATGCCGAACTTACTGGTGTATGTTCAATGATACAAGCCATTGAATAATACTCATTCATAAATCACTAGGTCGGAATTGAGAGATGGACCGATGGTTAGAGGGTTTTGCGGTTCCATTATTATTATGTCTTCTAACCCTTCGCAGGAATACGGTGGGGACCGTCAAGAGTGCGGGAGGTGGGTTCAGACCTACGGGTCATTATGGGAACAATACTCAAACCGTTTGAAGGGGTTCCTCTTCTACCAGGAAAAACAGGCGCCACAGCACATGTATTCTGAGTATGAAGTGGCCGGACCGTCGGTATCCGTTTCGTCAGATTTTGAATATTTGCTTATCAAGCTACTATAGGTCGTCATCGAGTAATGACGCGTCGCGGAATTCGCTTATCAAGCAAACGTACACCGTCTTTGTCGATACCTCGAAGGGACAGCGCAAGTGGCATCTAAGTAAGCGGTGGTTACCTGCCACATCACGTCCCATGACTTAAATTCAAATTGCAGTTGCATATTTCACGGAGGAGTTCATCGAACGTTTAAAATGCATTGACGATATTCCCCAACTTGCAACGTTGCAAGTACCCCATGGAAAATACAAAAGCGCCCGGTCGGCGAAGGGCAGACCCGATCACATATTCAACCCCGAATCCGATGTACCAGAGTACGCACACCTGGAGTACGTACCATATACTCCAAGACCGGCGCTGTCACATTCTCCGAAGGAGAGGACGTGGCATAATTCATCGCATGATGTTCCATATCCGGCTTGGGGAGGGTCTGATTCCACGTCAACGGATGATGGTGGACCAGAGGGACTGGCGCCGCTCGCGTACTTAGAAACGATCCCGCCACCTCGCCGGCACCCATTGGATGAGAAGGCGCTAAAACTACTATCACCTGCGAGACTACTGTAATCGAGGGTACAATAATTACACTGAGGGCTGTGTTTTGAGAGCCATACATACCTGTACATACTAATAATATACCAACAAAGAATGGCGGCAATGATCGGCGAAGCGATAAGGGAAACATCGGCGTGGGATCACAATAGAATAAATCATGGGAACTAGAAAGTTCCATGTCTGCGGACAAACAGATCTGGCCACACACTAAACTTGATCGGTTGATCAGGCATCTATACTTGGCACTCATCGGGAAGGTAAATAGCGTTATAGCCTTTGCTTCCGTTATGGGTGTCGATAACCGCCAGGATCTGTTGATGGACGCGGTTCATGCTACCCGCCTCAGCTATATTGGATGTCTTGGCTTCGACTCGTGGTGGATAGCAGACAGCTAAGAATATTTGAGCCGGACAAACGCGGGTTCAATAACGACACCGCTTTCCTAGTTAGTTTAAGCGTGTGTATGTACTCGGGGAAGCAATAGCCCTGTGATCAACACGTATATGGTCATGAGGTTGTCAACTACATATCACTTTTACTTCGTGATTGACATGGATGTAGGCCTCGATGCCGCTCATGTACTTAGGTAATGCTCGCAACCGAGTCGGACGATCGATTAAAATGATAGATGAGTAACAATTGTCCTTCGTGGCCGAATTACTTATAGACATGCATTGATTACATCAGTCTTTCTTTGACACAGTTGTACTCAACAATGTGCTTGGCAGCCCATCCTGTCCAACTCCCGAGAGAAGCGACACTGAGCCTATCACGAGGAGCGTAAGCACGACAACTGTTCCCGTCAGTAAGACAAACGGTCTGTCGTGACACATGAGCATCATACAAGCAAGCTTATTATCGACTTACGCGCTGACGTCTTTTCGTTCACAACTCTCACCGACCCATATATCAGTCTTCCTCTTGGTTCCTTCGCCCGTATGTGTGGCACTACAACTACAAACAAAACACGTACGGCCAGATTTTGTCGCCTCGACGCACTGGCCTCTGCTGGAGCAGGAGTTTGTCCCGTTCCTGCAGGCATCCTGTGTCGTGAAACAAGCCGAGATAGAGCCAATAGGTTGTTGAGGCAGGGGTTGACTGGAAGGGAGTGGTGATTGTTCCTGCCGAGGGATGACATCTCGCTTCTGTCGATCATCCACATTGAATGTGAGGACAGCGAGTCGAACTTTGTCAGCCCTATTTATGGTACTTCTGAGAAATAACTGGATGCGGTCGACAGCACTTGTATATTCGTCACTCATCGGACCAAATTCCGATCGTATCTTCGACAAATCTCCGAGTTCAACAGCGGCAAATCCGGACTCTTCAGTTTCTAAGAATGATGACAGGTTGTCCAATTCGGACATCCGCCAGAGTGGTCCGCTGTCCCCATAGACAGCGCTATATGCGTGAGGGGCGCGTGCCAAGAGGCTATGTAGCACAGAAGAAAGCGAATCAAGCAACTCTGGTGAATCGAGAGCATATGTGAGTTCTATTTCGTCCGGAATAACCGCTGATTGCTGGTCAGTAATTATCCAACCGACGCCAGAAACAACACGCTTCACCATCTGCATCAGAGCTGTCCAGGGCTACAACCAAAGCATTCCCTGCGCTTTCTCGGAAGAGTAGGGTGTCCTCGTAATATATGGGCGAGCTGTCGCGGAGAGGCGGCGGTTCAAACCACTCGATATCCAGGTGACGTGCGAGGGCGAAACTGGCTCTCTCTGGAGATGGTTCCGCTGTAATACTGGCCGCCTGAGGGTGCAGGTAGACATTGATAGCATGCGACACCTGCAAGAGGGAGAAGAGGACGAATGATGGTGAAGGGAGCATGCAGGGACGTATTTGGCCGTGTTTGAGTGCAAAGGCGACAAGCCCGACATTAGATTTGGCTCCTTTCACGTCGTTTACCATGTTCGCTCTTGCTCGTCTTCCTGAAATATTCTTCTCTCCTTACTACTGGTATTTTCGTATGCCATGCTCTCGGATATCGTCTTATCCATAAACTAGTCCTCTTGCAACACTGACCCCCAACCCCTCCGTCAAGTTACCTAATCCACCCGCTGATCTACCTCCTGAACTATGGCTTGAAATATTCCAGTTTTCCACGTATGTACATCGCGAGGCCTCTATCGTTCCTTTGGATCCGTTCGCGCCGCGGCACGTTTCAACGAATGTAATGGCATCAAACTCTCCTTCTATTACTCTGAAAACAAAGCTCTCGCTGGTCCTGGTGTGTCGCTCTTGGAGAGAGATCGCAATGCCTCTGCTGTACAGATACGTGGCCATCCGCAGTCCTTCTCGCGCGAATAGACTCCTGGACGTTCTTCGGACCAGTTTTCGGCGTACAAGGGCCTTAAGGAAGCATGAAAGTACCCTTACTGGTGGTTATGGATATTGGACAAAGCATCTTGAGATTTATACTCATGCTCGGGGCGCACACGGCCTGCAATATTTGCAGAATTTGTTCTACATCTTTCAATATTGCCCAAACCTGCACATACTTACTGGATCATGGAATCATGATCTTCCTCTCGAATTTTTGAATAGCATCTCGCGCTTATATGGCCAGACATTACAAGGTCTATTTTGGAACGAACAGCGACCACATTCCGTGGAGTTATATGGCACTGTCGCGTCTCCCAAATTCCTGGCGACCTTTCGCAATTTGTGCGCTTTAGATCTGCGCCATATAATCGGGAGTTATCCTGCAGAATACGAGAAAGATCCGCGACCTGTGGTGCCTTTTGTACAGGATCTCATCCTTTCGACACACACTCGCAGTCTGCAGACCGCGACTGCACTTCAACTTCCGTCTTTACGCAATTTAACTTTACAACCACAAATGCACGGCAGTGCCTCCACACATCTTCTTAAAAGTTTTTTGCATGTACACGGCCCGTCTTTAGTCACCGTTGACTTGCGCTCACCGTCGCAAGATTTGGACCATGACCTAGGATATTCTAGCATCCGACGTAATATGGAACATATTAACCCCGATCTCTTCCTCGATGACATATGCCCCTGTCTCACTTCACTCACTTTTCCAGTAACGTCTCCCGTTCCCGCTATCTCCGCTCACAATACGCTTCGTCGGGTTGGACTCCGAGGGATTAAAGCGGAGACACTGTACCCCGACAAGGAGACAGAAACGAAGGCACATCTTATGGCAATTACGCCAATCAGATATCCCAAACTGGAGATGGTACGCACGGTTGGGTTCCTGGTCGACGCCGATATGGACGGCCTGTTGAAAGATGTGTTCATCTGGTGGGTGGAGAGATTTGAGAAGCAGGGAATTGATTTTCTGGATGGAGAAGGAGTGCTGTGGGCATACGATTAACTTGAGGCGTGAGGAGGAGACTCAGCCAGTAGTCTAGCGTATTAATGTCAAACAACATCAAACAGCACCATGGCGGACGCTAATCCAAACGACGATGAGTGGGACGAGGATGAAGACTATGATAACGACGACGACATCGATGCAGAGGCAGAAGAAATTGCCCGTAGGCTAGGCGCTGAGCTATGGGCTGATATCAGAAAAGCCAAGGAAGGTGTATCCTTAGTGCCGTTCGAAGAGTCAGCACCACACAAACGGCATGGATCCACGCGCAAAGAGGAAGACGCGTTGGACACCACCAAAGACATCCTACGCTTCGTTGAGGATGATCCCATTGCACGATCCGTCCTTGCATCTACCCCGATTCACAAGCCAGGCGATGGGACGGTTCTGTCGGCCTTACACAGAATGGCCACGTCCGGAACAATAGCCAAGGACACTGCCATGGCATTCAGTGCTACTCTTGTCGAGTTGGCAAAGTCGGAAACTCTTTTCAGGTCGTTGCGACGCTCAAACGCTCCAGCGTTGCAGCTTGACAAAGGAAAAAGGAAGAGAGGCGAATCTGACGATGTACAGCAACCACAGACTGACATTCGACCGTACAAACGGCCTTACGTGCCAGAAACGGACTTGGAAAGTCGTATTAAAGAGGCCGTCCGAGTCATTGCTCAAATATTGGGGAGTCCAACTACCAGGGCCCTTGACCCAGCCATCATATCATCCATACGTCTTCACCTTCACCAAGTGTTTTTGTTCGCAGTCACATCATCGGCGGGTGGTGGACACGACATGCACGCACTGCAAGAGATCAGTGGTCTGATACAAGTTATCGGCGTGCTTAGCGGCATACAGATTGGTCAAACGACCGAAAATATCAATGAAACAAATCTTGCCTATCCCTGGCCTCCCAATCAGGTGCCCGGGACCATGACTGATATTGGTACTGCTGTCTATCCGTGCCTGGTAGCTGATTGTAGGAAAACATTTTCGCGCCTTTACAGCCTGCGGAGCCATCAACGACTACACACGGTGTATCGTCCTTACCGATGCAACCTCTGTCCTGCTTCCTTTTCCCGAAACCACGACTTGAAACGACACGTGAAACTGCATGGCAATAAGGCGTGGAAATGCGGTGGCTGTTTGAAGGTCTTTTCTAGACGTGATGCCATAAAAAGACACAAGAATGGCAGTAAAGCACGGGGACCAAAGATTGAATCATGCGTAGACGCAGAAGTGCTGGAGGTGGAGATAGACGAGGAAGGTGAGGAGTCCATCAGAGAAGAAAGGAGGGCGAAAATATGGAGCGGCATTACTGTTAACCAATCAAGTGGGGCAGCTAGCATTCCCACTCGAGGTGAAGTCGAAGAAGGCGAGATTCAGCCATTTTTAATAACGAGTATCCAAGCTACTGTCCTTGGTCTGCATAATCTTCTTCAGACACATGTTGGTAACGCTCTCGGAACTCCGGTAGGCCAACCCACTGCACCATTGGACGCAACCGGTAGCCAAGCAACGTTGGCAAGCGTGATTGCCCGGGCTCAACTACAAAACTTACCTCAGAGCTTACCCTCGGGGGCGAATAAGCTTGGTGCTTCGTCTGGGGATGCCGTTTCAGAACTGCTGCTGCATCAATCCGGCACGGTACCCTCCACTTCAGGAGAGGAAGATAGAAGAACTAGCGGTGGATCAATTGGACAAGCACTACCTACTCTTTCCATGTACGGCCTGTCCGACGAGCAAACGCGGCTACTAGAAGAGGCAATCGCCAATGCTGCACTAGCGGCACAGGCACAAGCGGAGGCAGAAGCAGCCTTGGAGGAACAAGACGAAGACGAGGACTATGACCAAGAGGACGAGGACTACGATGGTAGCGAAGGTCGGCCCGAGGCTAATAGGAAAACAGATGAAACGGTTGCAAATACGGGTAGTTAAATAAGTAAACAAGAACTCGTGAGTGCTGAAATTAATGAGACATAACAAGTTTGATAAATACAGTACAGCGCCAGTCTTTTCTACGCGAACAAGGTGAACTACGCCTGGTAGTTCAGCGAAGTATACAGTGGACCGTAGGTTTAGTATTGACATGCGGTTGCTTGAATGGTCGTGTGCTTACCCCGAACCCGTGGTGTCAGCCTACATCTTAGATCTGGAGTCATGTTGTCGCGACGCCAAATACCTCAACTTGACGTTCGCATCTACTCTCGTCCACCGCTCTTGGCTTTGTGCTGTTTCTCTCTTCCAAGCCTCTGCTATAGCTTGCGCCAGTGATACTGCAGTGCTGGGATGAGTGTCTCGCTGTGTGGTATTTGGCGTTGGTGATCGAGAGGACATCTTGGCAACCATGGAACCCTGGATTTTAGAACGAGAGCAAGAATATAGATGGATTGGGCGTACAACGATTAATAGAACGGCCTGAATGATGGAAACGCGGAATGTCCCATCATTTTTATATGCGCATGGCGATGAGACGTGAGGCAGGAGGCTGCAATCAACGACGGTCCTCGAAGGCGAGTTATTCCTGACGGAACCAATCAATTCACACCTGCAAAATTCCTAAGACAAAGGAGAACCCATATTTGGAAGGTTCAAAGACCACAAGAATGAAGGTCGTGGTTGACATGTACTTCGCGGTGCTAAGTCAACGAATGAAATGTATGTAGCATACCTCGAATTACAAGGCCTACACTATCAACATCAGCTCGGACGGGGGAATTGGCTATGCTAAAATGTGTGCTTAATGAGAGCCAAGCGGGTGGAAAACACGCCTGCTGCTACGTGTTTTCAATACATTGATCAGGCGAGGCAAGTTGCCCGGGCCTTGGGATGATGGCTGCCGCCCGTAGTGAATGGGGTGAGCCCGCCGAGGACCCGGATTTGTACATCTCTGAGGTGGCATAACCCCCAAATGCCATAAAAATATTATTCTTGGATAATTACGTATTTTTCTCTACTTGGGCCGAGGGCAATCCGGAGTCCCGCCCATACACAATCGATCACAGCGGCTCCGTTAGCGCAGGCGAAAACCAGAGTCGATGCATAGAAGAAGTTTGCATTGCCAGTTCCTTGCTTCAACCATAAGCTGTGGAATAATGGCATTAACAGTGATGCATGGAGATGCAAAATTATTGTCACAATAGGATGACGGAGATCTTCCGCGCAGTTAGGTCATGCAAAAAAGATGGAGGGAAGAATCTCGTACATTGATATATCTCTGGAAACATGACAATCATGCTGATGAACAAACCAGAATCTGCAAGTGTAGGATATGCCTTGAAAAGACCGAGAATCCCAAGAAGACAGAATGTTGCATAGAGGGGATCATACCTGGTAACATGTAACTAATCGTGTAATTTTCATGGTAAGCACATACTGGAACTTTATGCAGAAAGGGAAGACGTAAATGAACAAATGAACCTATTGAGATTTGAGATTGCTTGTGCAACGTCAGTAAGAAGAGCACTAACCGAGAAAACCATTAAAAAAAAGGGACGGAAATGGTCGAACATCTCTGTGAAGAAGTACCACCACAGGCCAGGGTTAGGTGTAAGATCTGGGAGCATTAAACTAGGACAGGGTGAGTGCTTAAGATATCGTGTAGCCCTGTTATCCTACCTGGCACCCCAAGTCTGGGACATCCAAGACCAGGTACCGGATGCCAGACCCGATATTACTGTTAGTATTAAAAAGTATCCGAGGAATTGACCGAGCATAAGTGCCAGACTAAGGCGAGATATGTTGGGTCGGTACGGATGCGCAAGGTGGGTATTTGGCCCGACAATTAACAACATAGCAATTGGTATGAGTATGACCACGTAAGATAGAGAAATATGGGCAAGGATAGCTAGAGAAAACAAGGAGGAAGGCCTGTTGCCTGATAGCGCTCGCTTGAGTGACTCCCAGAATGAATATTTTCAATATCATACCATGACTTGCAAACATAACGGCCAACAGAACGAGCATGTTCTCCACCGACGATGTGGATAATGCGAGACTCGGAAAAAGTAGATAAGGATTCAGGAGGTAACTTGGGGGGGTAAGTGTCGACGGGGACTATGTGCAACAGACGAGTAATCCTTACCATGCAGCAATTAGACTGTCCCTCGTATTGCTGGTAAGAACACTCTGTCGAGCTTTCCAGATTCGGACCAGAGCCATCGCTCCAAGGATATCGCAGAATGCCCACAATAAAGGCACGACACGAAAGGGATTGAGTACGGTCGTGAAGGCAAGAAGAAAGAGGGGCGACTGAATTGACAATGGTGTTAACTCGCCGACAGGAAGGCCGCAAAAGATGATACATACGTGACGGAATGGCCCACCAGTGTATGGATCAATCCCATGTTCAAAGAGGTAAACTCCCTCCCGTACTAATAATTATTCGATACTAGATTGTTCAATTAAGCGTTCTACTCACGATTTGAAAAAGACGTTAACGGAGACGATACCAGATGGTTCTGATTTAATAGCCTCGGCATCTGGATGAAGCAAAGAGCGACACGTAGTCCTGCAATTACCAGGAATCCATGGTGTAGTGCGAGGCTAATGAGTCGCGAATGAGACTTGAGGGAAGCCATTAGGCGAGTCCGAGAATAGCAGCTACCCAGAAAGGAATATAGTAAACAAAAAATTCAAATTGGTCTGAAAAGCGTAAACACGCCCGTGCAGGGGACGATGGCGTAGTTGGTTATCGCATCTGTCTAACACACAGAAGGTCCTCAGTTCGAACCTGGGTCGTCTCACTTTTTTCGCTCTCTGTACCTCCTCTTATCATCAACTCCAATGTATCTGTATGAACTACCAACAACTGGCGCTATCTTATTCTCCGATTTTTGCAAGGACTTGAGTTCTGATAACACATATTCCCACCCACTACAGGAAGTTTCTCAATCTCGAGCCAACATCCGAGGTGCGTTGAAGGAGAGCAAAGGTGTTGGTCATGCAGACAAGGATAATCTCAAGCTAGTGAAGGTAACTATGGTCTTAATTTTCGTTACTCGCTCTCTAATCTTCCGTTATAGCTCATTGAAGAATACATTCCGCAGCTACTTGGGCTCATAGACTGCGTTGCTCGCAATGAAATTGGCTTGTCTACCGAACCAGGTCTTCGTCCTCGGTATTCTATCCCGCGAGTCACTACTTATTTTTATTTTTCAAGTTTTTAGCTGGCGAACGACGTTGTCAGCGAACATGTTCAATTCGTCGCCTCGACTATCTGTACCCACACTCACGGCAGATCTTGCATTTGTTCTTCTTACATATGCATATGCCTTGTCTAACTTGGCTCGATCCTATGTTACTGCACTTAATTCATATGAACATGATCGTACTACTGCAGAATCAGATCGCAAGTCCAAGGATGAGCAACTTGGCGTGGCAGTGAGTTTCCTCCGTAGGGCGAGTGGCGTCTTCTTGCACGTTAGCGAGATTATGCCAGCAGACTGGAACACTAGCAAACTTGGGGATACCTCAAGTTTTAAAAGGCCACCAGACCTTACTAAGGAGGTCACCAGTGCGTTATCCAAGTGAGTCTCGAGTCATCGAAATAACCGTGACATACATTGTTATCCTGCGCATAACAGAATGTCCCTTGCGGATGCCCAGAGCTTGGCTATTCGGAAGTTACTTTCGCGAGCTTCTTATGAAAGTAATATCGCGCCTGGCCCACCCCTACCCAAATCACATCCGTCCCCAATGCTATTAGCGAAACTTCATTTAGAGTGTTCTTCCCTTTATTCGTCCGCAGGTTCTCTTATAAAGAATTTCGGGGCTAGTAAATCGATGTCCGATGTTCACGGGGAGATATCCAACGATCTCCGTCGATACTTGACTGAAGAGGCGACATTCCACGGAGCCCTAGCTAAAAAGTGGTTAGGGGTTGACTGTGGCGAGAATAGTGGCGAGAGCAAAGGTGGAGAGGCTGTCGCATTCGTGACTTGGGCAAAGAAAGAATTGGAAGTACTCAAAGACAACTATAGTGGAATAAATCGAGGAAAGGTGGACAAAGAGCACAAGGCTGAGTTCAAGAATCGTGTTACAGTAGAACTGCGTGCTGTCGATGCTTTTTACAAGCATTACAAGAAGTTGAATGATACAGTGAGGCCGCACGCATGCGATTATACGTTGTAGGCTTACATTTACTCAGGTGCACTTCCAACCTGTTCCCGGTCAGGCTGATGTTCAAAGATACATTCCTGCCGGGCGACTGGCTGTCGAAACTCAACAATTCATTCTACCAACACCAGCTTTTGGTCCAACTCGTTCAACAGCCAGTCAGGGAGACAGATCAAACTGTGAGTCGGACACAAATGTTCAACCACTAGGAACATACGCCGGCGCGGGGTCATATTTCTAGCGGGGACGCCAATGGGTAATGAGTACAAGGGACCAGTGAACATTACATATATACCGTGTAGAGTACAGAAGGGTGTAGCCAAAATTCTTGTATAGTATACAGTAAAGATGGAGGGCGGTCGAGTATAGGGTAGTTGTTGCGACACGGATGAAGAGATGAAACTATAGCGCCTCTCAACCATGTCGTCCAAGTCCTTTGGCCGTCTTACTGACCCTCTGTGCCTCTGCCTGTTTTGCTTTTGCACGTTTAGATCTATTTTGCGTTGCTTAAACATTTACCAATATGACAGAAGTATAGAAAACCTTACTCTTCAAGCGCCTCTCGCTCTAAATTGCGAACCTGATCCATTGCCTCCTTGACCTTTTTCCTTGCATCGGTGAGGGCCTTATCGGCCAATTTTTCCGCAGCCATTGCATCCTCTACCTTTTGCCGCGCCTCTGCCACTTTAGCATCCCCAGACAAGTATTCCCGTAATCCAAGCATGCCGCCCAAGCCATTAATTCCGGTTCGAACGCTGTTTGATAGTGCAATAGCATTTGAAGATGAATGAGACGCGGACGAAGAATCGGGAAGAGAAAAGACGCGTCGTTCCTTTCCATTCTGGGACTTCGCTGGCTCCGCCGGGCGCTGTAAAAACCAAAATTTCGACGAATCCCTCCTGGATGCCTGTGTGGGGTCGGTGGTGCTCCCTTTCCTGAAGTGAGTTATGAGACTCATTGATTGTAGAAGAGGTGTGCAAGACGCGTGTCAGTGCCACTCGGGCGAGAACAAGGAGCTTTATGGATCATGCCCATGCGTTATCTGCGTGGCGTGCTAATGAAAGGCATTTGTCCACCAGGACCGGAGTGGTCCGTGCGTGGGAAGTTATCCATGGAAAAGAATTCGGTCGGAGTCCGAAAAGTCAAACCTTCGCATGGATTCGCATCAAGTATAAAAGGGAACTCCCACCTTCCTCTCATCACCTCGCACGCTGGGCCAGGTGGTGTAGTCACCCGCCAAAGCTGACACCCACGACCGCTTCGAGATGTCGAATAAAATAGTGGTGAGCTGCTCACCAATTTGCTGTCGTAGTAGTTCTGTCGCATTTTAACACGACAATTCTTGGTGTTGTTGAGCCCGCCATCTACCGCGCTGTCATAGAAGACGTCATCACTTCAATTAAACCTGAATTTGATGAGTATGGTGTAGACGAGGATGTTTTGGCAGACCTGATGCGAGTGAGTTCTTAGATGCATAAATTAGACCCTCTCCGAAGCTCAACGTACTGTGCAGAAATGGCAGGAGAAGGTTTTGGCCTCCCATGTTGCTGAATTTGACGCACCTCAGCAACCGTCTCAGCCGCAAGTGCCGCAACTCCCGCAACAGCATCACCCTTATCCACCACCACATGCTATGCATATGGTGCAACCACCTTATGCTGCTCACAGCCACTATGGTGCTGTCTCCATACCAGGTCAGCCACCCGTAAAAGCAGAACCAATGGATGGTCGATATATGCTTGCCGCAGGATTGCATTATCCTCTTCCACCACTACCAGGTCCCCCATTAACTAACGGCAGACAGTTACCACCACCGATACCTCATCCTGGGGGACAGACAGGAGTATTGTCTTTCCCCCGTCCCCAAGCATCAGGCCAGGCATCTACAGCGAGCCCGCGTTCTTTCCCTCCTCAGCCTGTAACTTCCCAGCAACAGTCTGGCCAGCCATCGCAGCAACAGGCACAACAGCGAATACCTCAAGTTGATGGTCCTTCAGATTCTTCTGTCGAAGAAGATTCGCCGTCACCACCGCCTTCTCAAGGGCAGGCCTTTGCACCACGTCCTTCTCACCCATCCTTACCCCAACCTCCCTTGAATCCTGCCCCGACAGTGCAGCGTGATGACTCTGAAGCCATTAACAGTGATTTGGATGATTCCGATACCGAAGGTGAAGAGGACGCTGAAGAGGGTACGGTCGGTGAAACTGACATAGTATTTTGCACGTATGATAAGGTTCGTATATCTACCCTGTTTGAAGTTGTCTCATCCACTTCAATCGTTGTAATAGGTGGCTAGAGTGAAGAATAAGTGGAAATGTATTTTAAAAGATGGTATGATTCACATTAACGGGCGGGATTACCTGTTCGCCAAGTGTACAGGGTAAGCACGGCTTACTATATCCATTCTCAATTACTCTGAGACCCTGGTGCCGTAGTGAATTCGAATGGTGAGTCGCGGAATCGGTCGATGAATCCTGTATCACGCTGGCCGTCGGTTCACCTTGAGAATCATTCATTATACTTCAAGCAGAAGGCCGACCTCTAATCTTCCTCGTCATATTTTGCACCTCGACATCCTTGATTATTGCAATATGATTGTTTTTTAATATGATTGTCTTTTGAGTTACACCCAAATACATGATTAAGCATAGGCTTCAATGCCGCATAAATCGAACGCAAACAGGGCTACAGATACAGAAATTATAAGAGTATAGATAGGTAATGCACAGAGAAAACGTGTTAATATAGACATGTTTTAGGCAGCTGTTTAGTCGTGCGGACGGAGAAGACGAAGAGTCTTGTCGTCCAAAGGCTCCCGACGATATGGACAAGGCCTTGTCAACGAATGCAAGGGGGCAAGATCACGATTAGAACCGACAGTGCGCCTGCGGCCCTCCCCGGGAATGAGAGCTTCGGTAGGACTTGCCAAGGTATATACGGAGTCCTGAATTCCTTCCACTGAATGAAGTGGGGGTAGATTCGGGCTCTTTTCCGGGGGATCCATATCGAGGTACGACTCTGAATGCGAATGCAAGACCCAGGGGTGTGCCGGAGGTTGTTTACCAGCAGATACCATAGACTCGGAAAGAGAGAACATATAATTCGAATTTTCCTCAGTACTGGTTGACAAGGTGTTGGGAAAAGTGTATGAATGAGATTCATAAGCGCGAGAATAGGATGAGGGAGGAAGGGGGGAGACAATGGGTTCAGCAGTGGATGGGACCCGCACATAAGCAGGGCCTTGGTGGGCTTGTTGGACTTCATGGGGATGTCTTGCATGGGTATAAGGAGCGTGCGTATTGCGAGGTTCAGGGACATATGATGATTCAACTGTTTTTATATATATTTCATGTTTCGGAGATGCCTCATGGATATAACTGGCCTGAGAAGTGGGGACGGATGGCGAATAATGGGCGTCCTCGTGACTCTGAGTACGGGACATTTGATTGAAAGATCCAGAGTTGACAGAAAAGTGGTTTAACTGAGCTGGCGTCGGGTAGTAATGTGAGTAAGCAAGTTGTTCTGGGTATGAAGATAGTGCGTGATCCTGGTGCGACACTGGGTTAGATTGGTTTAGGTGAGATGCTGGGTATAGTGCAGGACCAGGAAATGGGGCATAAGCTCGTATCCCGGCTGATGTCGGTTTCAATTTGTCTCTAGACTGTCCGAATTCTTCTGGTTTGTTGCGACTCTTGGTAGAACGCGTGCTCTTGAATGCACCATTAGGAACGGCAAGTTCGCGAACGGCCGGTATATCATCAACTGTACCAAGTCTGTCTACCGTCGCCTGGGTGAAATACGCGGCTAGGTTAAGTTATGAACATCACAAAGTTTGTCGAGGGAGTAAACAAGGAATGGATTTACTTAGGTGCCACTTTCGTCTTCCTTTTTCTGTGTCCACCCAAACGGAATAAGTTTGTTTGATTAGCGGGTCCCAGTCCCGAGGAGGGTGTTTTTCCGAGGGGGATCTATATTGGCCGATCAGCGCCGCACGAGTTGAGAGTGGTATTGAGGTCACCTTGCTAAAGATTCTGGAGGAGGAACGAATTTTTCGTAGTAGAATAGAAACTCCTGGGCTTGGGTTCAGTGTGATGCATTCGCAACCGGGAGGTGAACTCGACGGACATCTCTGACCCTTGACGGACTCCACCTTCTACCTTCGGTAAAACGCTCGATGCCCAGGCCAGTTATCTCGCTATGAGGGCCGCGCTCCTCCCAAGCGTACACACAACCCGTTCCGAGTGCAGATCGTTCATCAGCGTCTAAACGCCTCGTTACCATGTACAAGAGACCCCGCTGAACGGCGTAGAATATTTTATGGGCATCCAGTGTCGATCGGATGCGGATGTTGCTGCATGTTGGAACTTGCATCTTCGGGAGTAAGAAAATGGCGCTGATAACGCAAAGTTGACACTCACATGGTTGGTTGACAAAGACGAAGAGTTGCTAGTGGCTCAGGCCGTAACATGCTGTTGCTGATTCTTGCAAAAACCGCCTGACTTACCCGATATCTTGGTGCCGTTTTCTTTCACCAACCTTGATATCCCCGTTTCAAATTGTAACGCTAATAACCCTAACAACCCAATCAAGCTGTGACTATGCCGTCGCTGAGTCTGCATCATTTCCCTCCTACATCCACGACGGTGTAAAGCCTGTGAAGATCAGACTTCGGCTTGTTCTGCCGAGAACCCCAATGGTTGGACGGCGAACTCTGTGAGAATGTTCGTTATCGGTCTGAAGCTTAAGTATTCCAAGTCACGTAAGCTGGGAGAAACGATAAGATTGGGTATCGGAGATGGGCAGCCAGTTACGGAACTCGGACTAAGAGTCCAACTCGGATGACTCTCGCTCTTCGCCGCTTTGCCCTCCTTGCCACCCGCTCCCTTCCCAACATGGTCTCCCACCAGCCTCCTTGGTCTCTTCCCATCCCCCATTCCACCCAACCCGTCCTTAAAGTATACAACTCCCTTACGAGGACCAAAGTAACTTCCATACACACCCTTTGTTTATGGTCCGAATACTGATCTTGTAAAGACAGAGTTCATACCAAGAGACGGCCGTCTTGTCAAATGGTATAACTGTGGCCCCACCGTCTACGATGCTTCCCATATGGGCCATGCCCGGTGCGGGCCTATATTCGTCCCTCTGCATCACCTGCATTATTGACAACCACACACAGAAACTACGTCACCCAAGACATCCTTCGCCGCATCCTCTCCGATTACTTTGGCTACGATGTACACTTTGTTATGAACATTACGGACATTGACGACAAGGTTAGTAAATAAATACCCTGGACCCTTGCTGGATTGTACCAATCAATGTTATGGCTAGATCATCGAACGAGCCCGGCAGAATCATCTGTTCGAAAAATACAAAGCAGAACTTGGAAAATTGTCCTCGACACTTGTTTCTCAAGTAGAGGAGGCATGGCTAAACTACCTTCGGGAGCGAGTAGGTCGTGGGCTGCCCCCTAATCTATCTACCCAAGTATGGAATGAAGAATCTTGGACCGCACTCGATAAACTTGCTCAAGACGCGGAGTGGAAGCGGGAATGCCTGAAGAGGGACGAAAAGTTTGATATGTATTTCTCAACTGCGGTGAGTTCGCCGTCTTCGAGCCCTCCTCATGTCACTGTATACTAATGACATGCAGAAACGCAGTTTCGCAGCGTTACAGTTGGCTAAATCACGACTCAATAGCGGGCAAGATGGATCTGCCACTGCACATTATGAACTTGTTGATGACTCCAAAGACGTCCTAACTCGGTTTCTGGATGCCCAGGTTATTCCCCAAACCCACTCCTTTATTTCATGGCCACTTACCTAATTCTATCTCAGTACAAGTCGACCGTGACAGATCCCAGCATACCGCGTCGATTAGCGGCGTACTGGGAGCATAAATTCTTCCAGGATATGGATCGTTTGAGGGTACGCAAACCTGACATAGTCACACGTGTCACGGAGTATGTGCCCGAAATTGTGGCTTTTGTGGACCGTATTATCAAGAATGGCTATGCCTACGAAGCTGAAGGATGTGTTTATTTCGATACATTGGCATTTGATAGTGCAGAAGCGCACCATTATGCGAAACTAGAGCCTTGGAGCAAGGGCAATCGAGACCTGCTAGAAGAGGGAGAGGGTAGAAACATCATGTGATGACTGACACATTTCACTGATATAATACTTTAATAGGGGCGCTTGCAACGAAAACAGGTCGCAGATCCGCATCCGATTTTGCTCTATGGAAGGCGTCCAAGCCAGGCGAACCTTCTTGGCCCTCACCATGGGGTCTTGGTCGCCCAGGTTGGCATATTGAATGCTCAGTTATGGCAAGCGAAATTCTGGGAAGTAATTTGGATATACATTCGGGTGGTATCGACCTTGCATTCCCACACCACGATAACGAGATGGCTCAATCGGAGGTATTGCCAGGGTAAAACAGCGTGGACTCTTTCTGACCAGTACGCAGGCATACCACGAGTGTAATTCCTGGGTTAACTACTTCCTTCACACCGGCCATCTGCATATAGAAGGACTAAAGATGAGCAAGTCGTTGAAAAATTTTATCACTATTGACGTACGTTGGCTTTTTTTTTTTTTCAAGTGCTGTAGGTGATTGAGATTGCTCTAGGAAATACTCCAAAAATTCACGGCACGACAATTAAGATTGGCATTCCTTACACAACTTTGGAATTCTAAAGTAGATTTTTCAGAGTCGCTCATGACGGGAGAAGTACGGAACATAGAGCAAACAATGAATGTAAGTGTTCAATGATCTTCCGAACATGCGGTAGTAACTGTGTACTTTCTACAGAATTTCTTCACAGTCGCCAAGGCACTTGTCTATCAAGCCCGATCGAACACGTCGAGCTCAGATGGATCTCACCAGAATAACGAACCAGAACAATTGCTGATGTCCCAGTAATAAAAATTTTCGTTACTTTCAGTCGAGGTCCTAACTGGATACGTAGATTCTATGAGAGCCAAAAAGCATTCCGAGCAGCATTGTGCGATTCATTTAATACACCAGTTTCTTTGGATGTCCTAAGGGAACTCGTGTCGCGGACGAATGTGTATATTAACTCTCAGGGATCAAAGGCAAATGCGGATCTTGTCGAGACCATAGCTGTATGGATATCTCGAATGTTACGTATGTTTGGCCTTGGTGAAGGGGAATCAACGGAAGTTGGCTGGGGCCAAGAAAATAAAGATAATAATGCGATTAATGTACGCTGCATTTCTACGTTGTTCCAGTACTTTAATCTGATCTGCTGTGAGATAGCGCGATGAAATTCTGATGCCATACCTCCAAACTCTATCCTCTTTCCGAGACGGAGTGCGTCGCTTGGCGATATCAAAGAACGAGAGCGCCCTGCGTGATATTCTACTACTGTGCGACAAACTTCGCGATACAGATTTAGTACCGTTGGGGGTGGCTCTTGACGATCAGGACGGTAAGTATCTAGCACCCCACAACATGATCATTCAATGACAGGCTGATAGATGGCAAGGCACTTGTGAAGTTGGTCCCGCCAGCGGAGTTGATCAGAGCTAGGGACGAAAAGCGGGCTATCCAGGAAGCGAAAGCAGCTAAGAAAGCGGCCCACGTAGAGGTTGAACGACAGAAACGGCTTCAGAAACTTGAAAAAGGGCGCTTGGAAGCGGAACAGATGTTTAAACCACCGCATGTTCCAAACGGCTCATATGGATCATGGGATGATCAAGGGATACCTCTTACCGAAGGCGAAGGGAGAGAGCTGAGCAAGAATCAGGCCAAAAAGGTTAGAAAGCAGTGGGAGGATCAGAAAAGGCTTCACGACGAATTTCTGGCGTGGCAGAAGGAGCAGCAGAGCAGTTGATCTTGTTGGTTGCATTTACTATTTTACCAATCGCATGTTCCAACTACTAGAGACGCAATTCTTTCTAAACCTGCTCTATCGTCGTCGTCGAAACTGCTGATGGCTAGGCAGTCCAAGTCTAGCACCCCCAAAACATGGGTGGCGCCATCCTTTTCCAATAACAGGGGACAGACTATTTCACTTTTCGTTTCTCCGTCACAGGCAATGTGCCCAGGGTATGCGTCAACGTCCGACACAACCACGGTCTGCCTTCGTAGAAAGGCATCAGCACAAACTCCCCGTCCCTGTCCTTTCTCTACACTGATGAATTGGCAAGCAGGCTTGCCGCAAAATGGCCCTAAGAGTAGACATTCTTTCGCAGACTTTGTGTCATTACTGGTATCCATCTGCAGGCGAGGAACAGGAAAGTACTGGGAATGGATATAAAATCCTAAAATTCATTTTTTCTAAGCAACCCGTGATGCAATTGTGGACGCTGCTTACCGCACCAATTAACAGCCTTAGATCCATCAAATCCAAAGTGCGCAGGGAAGGCCAGGAGTGAATTGAATATCAAGGATGATGCATTAGACAGATTTGAAATCTACGCGCTTTCATTAGGAACAAATAGTATCGTGCGCATTCCGCTGGGAGGCCTACCCAATGCCGTTGACCGCCCAACAGAGCTTCGAGTTGAAGATAAACATGTTGCCAGAATTCTGCTTTAGATTGTATGCTTGGATGAGAATGTGAGATTGTCTCATTTGCAGGAGCATGGGTATATATACCCACCTGGGTGGTACGAGCGACGCATCTGCGTGCGGCATTTAGGATCAGGTTTATCAAAATCAAATCATCAATCTAATATACTTACCCATCGCTCACCCCATCGCATACCCATCGCAAATGGCTCCTTACCTAGACACAGTCAAAGTAACTATAACTAAGTCTAGCCTGTCGTTGCTGTGCACACTGTTCTCTAGTCATTTGCAGATGTCCCGGTTACCGACACCTCCATTGATACCGTCGCGTTTTTGGAAGCCTCCAAAGGGCTCGTTGGCATGTTCGGTTCGTCGAGTACATACGCCGCAATCCAACCAACTAATGCTTCCCAATCATAGATCTTCTAGGATCTGCAGCGTTCTCCGTAGTTCAGGCTGACTTGAAGGGAAACATCACAGTTGGTATTTGATGTTATGTTGGGTCAAGTTTAACTGATTTTTTTTTCTTAGAAAGTCAAGGCACGCTACGACGCGGCTCCTGCCCAGTCGGCCTCTCTCCAGGAGCTTGTCATCAATGAACAAGGGGAGAAGAAAAGGACAGCCACTGAGGGCCTAATGTGGCTACTTCGTGGGCTCTCTTTCACCTGTAAGGCACTCCAGCACGCGCAAGCAAACAAGGCGTCAGAGTTGTCAACTGGCTTCACGAAGGCATATGACGAAACACTCAAGAAACACCACAACTTTGTTGTCAAAGGTATATTCAGTGTACGTATGATGACTGATTCAAAAAGTGAACTTCTGTCAATGATCTATGCAACAAAAAGGTCGCTGTAAAGGCTTGTCCGTACCGCACGGATTTCTACGGTAAACTTGTAGCCGATCCTGCGGGCGGTGCGCCTGCCACGATGGAGAGGCTCAACGACGGTCTGGACAAATGGCTCGCTTCTCTAAGTGATATACTAAAGCGGATGGAAGCCTTTTACGAGGCGGGTGGTTACGGCAAAGGCTTCTGATGCCCTGGTGAGATTTTTCTCTCAATGGAAATCATACCTGCACAACATTAACGATTACCAAACAACCGTGCGTAGCGGAAATTTCGGAAGTAAGGGTCAGGTTGCGTATATATACATCAGCTATCGTATAAATTAGTTTGGTGCATAGATACGGACCGTTCAATAAGATGAAGACTTTCTCATACTGATAGTGCGCCAGCTCATCTTGGTTCAGGAAACGGGAAGTTGGAGAGTGCCTGATACGGTTTCAATTTCATTAAAACCTCCTTGTCAGATATTCAGTGGACCCTCTCAACGTCACCGCACCCGTTATCCGACAATATTTCGGTTGTACCAGAAAGATTTTTACTTACGGTGATAAGAGGCTGGAACATTGCCCCGTATCGCTAGGGTGGAACCCGGGAGCAGGGCGTATAATTTTGTCCATTGGAAGAGGCTTCATTCGTATCATTACAGGTCCACGCATAAGAATTCTTGATGTTAAGGGTAATTAACTCGCTGCCGATCATATCACTTCCCCGACAGGTCAAGCCCATTAGTAAGAATCTATTGCCGTGAGTTGTGGCGCGTGTTTAGGATAAAACCGCGCTATTTTGATGCCTGCTACCTTCGCGGACATCCTCAGGGGGGGTCGGAGTAGTCTCAGAATGTCAGGAGTTAGAAAGGTCGAATGTCTACCGCTCCAACGACCCAATAATAAGCCGGCGATATCAAACCGCCGCCGATAGATTTTGACAACGGGCTCTCAGCGTCCATGAAGACGCGAAACAAAAAGGGCCATTGAAACGTAAAAATAAGCGAGTTTCATAGTTGAATCCTCCTACGTATACAGCTTCAGTGAGAGTGGGTTCGCTTCCCGTCATTCGGACGTCGGGCATATGGAGAAGGGGCGGGAATTCTCAACCGCTGTCATTTTCTTCAATCGGATGTGATATGTTCTTTTCCATTGAAGAGATTGAGTCCGGAACATACACATGATTCACATGTTCACAATACGAGCACAAAGGTTGCCGCAGGTGTGGAAGGATCGAAAGCAACACGTTTGAGCCTCTATCAGGATTACGGCCCGAAAACTTGGTCAATTATCCCTTCCTGACACTAGGATATGACACCCCAGGAACTGCAGTTGTAGGGACATCTGTTGATGATCCGAGCTCGTCTTCTCCTGAAGTGGAAATGCTCACATGTAACTGCGTTGTGAACGGAGTGGAGTAGGTAACGAGCTAGCGACCTGATTCGCCTGCATGTTCTCTGGCGATTTCTGATCAGCGACCTAAGCCGTTTGGATGACACGCGTGGTGAAAAGCAAGGGCCTACCCTGAAAAATATGACCAGAATTGATTACGCTGACCGGCCAAATCCCCAGAGCGCCTCATAAATATTTCTTGCGAGTGATGAAAAATTGTGGTATGTATATGCTAGATAATTTAACTTGGGCGATATAGATAGGCTGTACATAATGACACTGAAATGCGTGTATGGTGTGGTGTTGTGTGGTAGACATTGAAGTAGGAGTCCTTCCCATGAGTGTCGTATAGTTTCTGAATACAGCTAGATCGGGCGTTCAATTTATGCACATAGAACCCAATCGGTGCATCATTCTGGCGAGATGGGTGACTATTTCCACATGCTTTGATCAAAGCGGGTTAGTTCCGTGTGCCTACATTGGCTTAGTTTAGGCAGACGATTTCATCACGGTAAAATGCGTACCTGCGCACCTATTTTGATACACCATTTCATGTTCAACAATGCATTCACACCATCTGTCCGATGACCATGGACATGTTGAGTTCATATTCAGACATGTAATGCGATAAAATTTACCTTGGAATAATAGACGCGATTATTGTGGCCTCGGCCAGATGATCTCATGTTCGTATCTTGCAATTCCACGGTATCATAGGTAAGCGAGTACATTCCTTCGGAGGAACCCCTCTTTCCCACCTTTCCTTCCCCATGCCTCATAACGCCTCTACGTGGATGTAAAACACTGTTCCCGCGTATTGGTATTTGCATGAGAGGCGACGGTTCCATCTGAACCGTTCTGACAGCTGAAAAGGAGGATGATGATGGAATGTAAGACGATGGTAGGTGTGCCGGCAGTACGCGGGGAGCATTGTCAGATCCTGGAACACTGTCGTGGAGTATATCTATTCTTGGCGTCGCAGATTCGTGATTAACGTTGCTGAGTGACGTTGGTTCGCCTGGGGGATCCTCGGACGAGAAGCGTAACCCAAGGATTACATTGTGCGTCGCGGTTACATCTTCCAGCTCGTGGTTTTCTTCACTATCGGTCTGACCTTTACTTCTGTCATCAAAGCTCGAAGTAGTGCTGTCAAATGAAAGCCGTGCAACAATGTCATCACGAATAGAAGCAGCAATCGGTAGGGCAGTGAGTAGTGACGTGAGAGGCGCGGGCTGCAGGGACAGAGTGCGCGCGAAACCTCGCGGAAGAGTGACCAACTTGGATGGCATGGTGGCTTGATCTATCAGCGAGCACCTTCGGTCCCTTCGGAGTTTTGTTCTAGTGGGAGGAAAGAATGATAACTGCGACGCGGGTATCCGCTGAATCGTTGTTGAGGGCGGAATATCCAGGTTATGAGATGAGTGAATAATCTCAGCTTTGCTTAGAGTGTTCTGAGGAGCAGGATCTGCTAAGGAATTGGAATATGTGCGGGCTGCCTTTTCCACTGGTATATAGAGCACATCCCGTAAATGGATGGAATCGGATGTCCAAAGTTGGTTGAGTTGTCGTAATTCAGCCAAAGGAATCCCATACTTGAGCGATACACCGGGTAAGGAGTCTTTAGGAGTAACCTGACCGAAGGACATGAGCGGAACGATAAAAAGGCGGCAAGCCTTACCTTGTGGACGATGACCTCCCGTTCGTGGCCTTCTATGCCTCTCTGCCTGCCGGTGTCTTCGTCGTCGGATCTGGAGTCAAGAGTGCTATCTGATGCGGTATCTCGAGTAAGACGTGATAGATGCGGTCGGGTGACACCTGCATCTCCATCACCTGGCGCAAGTCCGGCGCTCTTTAATGGGTGTCCAATGAGTGTAGTTGGAGAGTCGTGCGGCGCAAGGGAAGGGGCGTCGTCGAAAAAGGAGTTGAAGGTGAAGGAAAGACGGTCGGAGGACATGTAGTAATGGCATGAAGGGATGGCTCAGGGACATCAGGGGGCGAATATATACACCATACTCATAAACATAGCCGACATCCACTCTATGCGTCCCCCCCATCCTCCCGTCGTCTTTTCCCTGTCGTCGTAAACGACGGCCCATTCATAACTGGCGCCTGCGCAGCGCCCGTCACTCCAATAACCAGTCCTTTTAACCATCCATTCTCTCTCCTAAGCGTCTCGCACTCCCTTTCCAGCTCACTGACCCTCATCTCTAATTCTTTCGCTTTACCCTCTAATGCCGCCTCTCTCTCCTTTTTCTTTAGCCTGAATCGAGCGCTTGCAGCCGTATTTCTACGTCGTTTATCTTCAGCGGCGAGCACAACGGCTTGGTCTGCCGTCAATGTCCCGTCGACTGGTGCCGCGGCCAGATTTTCTGGGGCTCTGCGGTTCCGTGCCTTCTTTGCTGGTTGAGTTCCCTCATCCGTGCCCGTGGTCTGGGCTTGTTTTTCCGTTGATTTCGGTTTTTGTTGTTGGGCAGGTGTGGCAAGCGAAGCGGCCGCAGCTGGGAGTGTGAAGTGAGGTGTGTGAAGAGCTAAAAGCTGCGCAAGAGTTGGGGCGGCGGCAGAAGGCTGGTGCGGGACAGCGAAGGGGTCGATTCCGAAGCCTGCTAAAAAGCTGCTGATATCGAATGATTGCTGCTGTTCCTGCTGGCGGGCATCAGGCTGATTTATGCCTGAATTTACATGAGTGACGACGTCTCCCGGACCAACACTGCTATTGGGAGAACGAGCGTCGTCATCATCGTCAGCGGTCTTGCGCCCTGGACTGTCCTTGGTGACAAGAGGGCCCTCGTCCGAATCAAAAGCCAAATTTGTCCAGAGGTCAAGCTGGGCCGCAAGATCCGGATACGGATGACCAATGAGGTCCCTGGCATCGCCTGCAGGGGATCGGGGGTGTACGACGTTGAGGCCTTGCAGATTGGGGGGTGACATGGCGATGGGGAGCTGGAGGTGGATTTCAAGCAAGCGTTATCTGCGTTCCCGGCAAATCCGCGTGCAACCGAAGCTTACTAATCACGGACCCGCCTTGCTTCCCGACAACCGGACCGCCGGCCGTCCATTATATGCCCGCAAACTGCACCTATAACTGTACCCTGCATGCGGGACACATGCATCCACGCGTGTTTTGTTACCCTGGCAAACTGCCCCCTTTGCATGCCACTTTGCATGTGACCTGCTGAGTCAGCCCTGCATCCGTGGGAACGCATATAGTCAGTCTCCTTGCATTTATCCACATGTCCTCGGCCGACCACAACGTGCCTTTCTTCAGAAAGGGTAAATCAAGGCCCACCACCGCCCGTAAACGTTCTACCTCTCCCATCTCGACTCTACCCCAGTCTTCCACTTCGCAGGTCGTTATCCCCACCAAGAAGACCTTTGCCAATCTCTTGAGTGCCGGAACAAAGCGGTCCGTATCGCAGAGAGACAGTTATGATGACATCGACGTTCCGGAGAAGGAGGGTCCAGATATAAAGTGGTCTGCAGAAAAGTCGCATGTTAACGCGGCCTTGGAGATTATTGCCGGTGACGAAGCAGAAGAAATGCTTGCTAAGCGTCAGAAGAAGGAGAAGGAGATGGCGGGCGAAGAGGATGATGTGCCTCATGATGGGTTATACCGTGGTCAAAGCGCCTACAAGAGTCATATAAAGAAGAGCACTGAAATTCCAAAGTCAATGAGAGTAGGACCACAACGGTCAACGAACACCATCCGTACCGTCACAATTGTTGACTATCAACCAGATGTTTGCAAAGATTACAAAGGTTTGTTTTTCTATTCTTGCAAGACAGCTAACCCGCTGATATCGTGCAATAGAAACTGGCTTTTGTGGATTTGGTGACACATGCAAGTTCCTACATGATCGTGGGACATGTGCGCCTTATTTTTAAAGAACCGCTTATATGTCACTGACACTTTCACTCTGCCAGATCTTGCTGGTTGGCAACTAGACAAGCTGGCAGAAACCCCAAAGAAACAGGCCGACGATGTATCAGATTCTGACGATTCCGATGAAGACGTTCCGTTTGCGTGTCTCATATGTCGAAAGCACTACACAGATCCTGTTGTAACTCGCTGTGGTCATTATTATTGTTCAGCCTGTGCAATCAAACGATTCGCCAAAACCCCGAAATGCCTTGCATGTGGGGCGCCTACAGGGGGTATCTTCAACCGAGCCGACAAAATCATCGAAAGGGTAAACAAGAAAAGGCAAAAGTTGGAAGATAAGGACGCTTCCGATGATCAAGAGAGTCCCCATGTGGAAATAGAAGGGTTAAATGTCAATACTGGCCGTGACTCGGAAGACTCTGATGGTTGAAATGGACTGGGATTGGCACGCCCACTCAGGCTTGGTCATTCCGTACACGATTGGTTTTGTTTCGTGCCTAACACCAAGTATTTGATACGCCTGACAGGTTTGGACCGGAAAAGCTAGCCCTTTTTGATCCATTAAACTTTTGTGATTCCACCAGTAATTCCTTGTACTATCCCTGATCAGTAGTTTGACCAGTCACAGATTTGTCACCATAACATGACACTACCGTTTTCAGTCTCCGCAACGATATACGGCTTGTTCAAGTATTTAATATACTTGCTATAATGATTATGGGGTCGAACTGATGATCTGGTCGAACTACTGATCAGGGATAGTATAATAGAAATTGCTAAAATAAGATGGAATCTGGATAATTCATTAATGCATTAAATCACCAACTTTGGCCAGTTGAGCCAGAAAATGGTCTAAACTCTTTTCGGCAACATCGATGCCTGACATTTATTATCCTTATAAGTCGGATCCGATATTCGACAAATGATCTCAAGACCCTGCGAAAAAAGTCCGCGGTACTAATTCCCAGAAATCATATGCCCGATAGAGCTTTATGGCCCCGTAAACGCCGCCGTTCACCGGCACTCTTTCCTTTCATGGTTGTGGATATCATTTTTGATCGTGAAGTTGAAACATGTGTGGACTGAGATTTAGTTCGACCTAGTTTGGCCGGTACAGAACCATAACGATTATAAGGGGTGGTCAACAAAACATCCGATTACGATAATTCTGTGAGATATATATGGACAAGAAACACTAAGGTAGATACGGTTTAACCTCTTTTTGCAACAAAACAGCTGCAGGAGTGAACCCACAGTCATCTGCCCGCCAAGAAGCTATGGCATTTCATCGCAGCCATTATCCACGTGCCTTTTCAACGAATCAGCTCTACTGGTTGTCAGTGTCGCTTATCTAACAGGCCAGGAACACGACCAACCTGCTGAATTCCTTTTCGCAGTATCGGCAACGATGTATTATAGGTGTAGGGAGATGCTGTGTCTCATGATGTCGCTTCCTGTCGTGTGATCTAGAGAACGTCTTTCCACACTTGTCGCACAGGAATCGTTCGCCAGGTGTGGCGGTTGGCGAACTGCCAGGGGTGGGGCGGGGCCTTGGTGGTGTTGATATCCCGGTCTGCTGTTGCAAGGGCCCGCGCGGTATTTTACAATCTTGATTCGTAGTGTATTGTTCTGGAGGGCGACCGGGTGACTGAGGGCTTCTTATGTGGTGTGGGTAGTTCGCATACTGCGTCAACTCAGAGGGGGTGGGTATGAAGTGGGCATGATGTGCATGTTGGCTGCGTGGGTCTGCCGAGGTATTGTAATGACCACTATAATACGAGGATTGTGTACTGTTTGACGTGGGAGACGAGGTGGGTAAACTTTGAGAATTATAGTATCGTGGATCGTTAGTATGTTCTGTCGGGTATCGACTACCATGGTGCATGTTAGGTAGTGTGTTCTGATAACACTGGTTGCTGTGCTCTGCTGGAACGGATGAAAGGCCTCCCTGTCAGTCGCAAGGCAATCGTACCGTTGGCATTGCCCATAGCAGGATGAATTGGAGGATAGTATTGCCCCGTATTCTGCTGGTGCTCATACAAGTTTTGGTGGCCAGGAGTGCTATGTGCATTCCCGTGTTGTAGAGGTAATGAGTGCCCATAGCCAGCGCTAGATTCGTCGTACGAGTAATGCCGATGATGTTGCATGGCACAGCGCAGTAGGGTTGTCTTTACGGGGGAGATGGTTAAAGTAGACGAGGGAAAAGGGGGGATTAACGCTTTTTAACACCGGACCGCAGAAATAACATGGAGCAAATTTAGAAAAATAGGTAGGTATTAGAATTTACGGAGGGACGGCCGGGATCCTTGTCTGGGTGATGGAACCCGCCATTCACGGACGCAGCCAACCAAGTAAATGGAACCTACAAATGTAAGTGAGGGCGAGGCATGAGAACTGGCTCAATTTTGTTACATCTCGGTTTCTCGAAGGAGTGACCGAGCTCCCTGCAGTCGGCGCTAAATCGGGTTGGTAAATTGCCAGATACAATCCATAGGAGCCCTCCTGGGAAGTCGTAATTCAAGATGTGTGACACTCCAATCTGGCGATAGCGTACCTTCACAAGACCTTGAATCGTGACGGCTGAAGGAAAATGGGTTAGGCCTAAATAGGTTAAGATCAATTTTATATGCCACTTGTCAGAGAAAAAATTAGCAAATGGAGGTATCTGGCATGGGATAAAACATTGAAACACATCCTGATGCGATTGAGTCAAACTGAGATCCTTCTATCCATAGTGACAATAGCACTACTGTGGAAACCAGCTATGTGAAACATTTGCCTCACTATGACTGTAACTTGGCTCATTACAGTGGTACCCTCGTGACAGTATCGATAAACACTACGGAGTAGGAGACTTGATCGTGAAATTACGTTGGTGCCGTTTGGTGTTTTAGGCGGCGGTGTTCACTGGCATCGAACGTCAGAAGGGGTGCGCAGGGAAAAATTGCCATCCTTTGGTTGATGCTGATGATGTTCGCACCATGGGGTTGAACTGATGTAAACCCGTAATTACAAATTGAAATTTGAGTTCACCAAAGGTGGACAGTTAGACGATCGCGACAGCAGGCGATCGAAGATCTGTAAAAATGTTCAGGTTCAAAAATAAGTCAACCATGCTGTCGTAAGGGTGAACTAATGAGTTGCTAGTAAGTAGATGGGTCGACAAGCTCATCGGGGACCTTACATGAGCTACAGATGCTTGTACAGATGTCAATGATACTCCAGAAGATGCTCTTGAAAATTATGAGCTTCATTACAGTCTGAAAAGCGAAATAACCGCGATAAGCCGAGGAAGGCCTAGCCAATAGTGCATGCGGAGGCTAGCAAGACGGTGCATTCTGAGCGTAAGCCTACCATGTACGTCAATAGACCGATAGTACCAAATACAGACAAACCAGCGATCACCCCTTCCGTTAACTCGTATTTTATGGCCCCTTTTGATCTGGACGCATGTATCCAACAACTTCTACGGAAACAGCTCTTACATGAGGCCTTATTGCGCGAAATATGTGAGAAAACTAAGGAAGTCCTTATGAGAGAGTCCAATGTTGTCCACGTTTGTTCGCCAGTCACAGTCGTTGGTGACATCCACGGGTGAGTCCCACACTTTCTTTCGGCACCCTCATCTCCTCAGCATACATTCAAGGCAATTTTACGATTTAATAGAAATTTTTCGCATTGGTGGGTACGCCCCTCACACGAACTATCTTTTTCTCGGTAAGTCTACAAGTATTGCATCTAACATCCACCCACCCCTGCGTTCCAGGTGATTACGTAGATCGAGGCCTATTCAGTGTCGAGACAATATCGCTCTTGACCTGCTTGAAGCTGAGGTATCCGGATAGAGTCCAGTTGATCAGAGGCAACCATGAGTCAAGAGCCGTCACACAAGTCAGACCACAGCCTCCTGCATAATAGATCCAGTCTCATACCTTGTAGACTTACGGTTTTTATGCCGAATGTGTCCGTAAATACGGCTCATCCCACGTATGGACCTACTTCACGGACATGTTTGATTTTTTAACACTGTCTGTCGTGATCGATGATCGAATCTTCTGCGTGCATGGAGGTAGAGGTTTTCAATGATTCGCGAGTTAACGACTGCTAATTTTTCATTCTCCAGGGTTATCACCTTCTATACATTCAATAGATCAGATAAAAGTGGTTGATCGGTTTCGAGGTGCAATAGCTGCTCTCAATCGGATTGACTGAACACTGACTACTACAATATTTGTGCTAGAAATACCCCATGAAGGCCCAATGGCAGACCTTGTCTGGTCAGATCCCGATCCCGAGAAGGAGGACTTCGCCATATCACCCCGGTGTGTCTCATACTTTCTGCTAGATATTCTAGTGTTGCTCATATTTCACGGGTAGCGGAGCTGGATATACTTTCGGATCTGGTGTAGTTCACAAATTTCTTGAGCAAAACAAGATGTCACATATCCTTCGCGCGCATCAACTTTGCATGGAAGGTTTTGCCACCCTATTCGATGGTCATTTATCAACCGTCTGGTCTGCCCCTAATTATTGCTATCGGTGCGGAAACTCGGCCAGCATACTTGAAGTTGGACCAGGAGGCGCGCTGTTTTTCAACGTATTCGAAGCCGCTCCAGAGAACGAGCGAGATGGCCCGAGCCAACAAGCAGCTCAAAATGCGGGCGGGAGGGTAGGAGTTACTTCTTTCATAAGCAAGTATTCACTGAGCAGGTCCCCATCCAATGCGTACAGCTACCAGAATATTTTCTATGATTCCAATATACTTGGGGTATTGGCTTTCGCTTTACGGGAAGCTGATCGTAAACTTATCATGCTCCTGATGTCGGAGATACTTGTCACGTTTATTACGCCTTCGTTGCTGTCAGTTTGATGGCAAGGAATTACGATTGGGCAATACGTAAGACGCATAAATTATGCCACAACGATTATTGTAGATATGAGTCGACGCGGAAAATGACAAACAGGTTGCGAGAGAGTATGCGATGTACTACTATAGTTGATGTTACCTACCCAGTCGGCCTTCCACGACGCGAACAAACCGCCTCGTTTGGCATATCTTGACAACAATCAAAATTGTCGCCAGTACCAAACCGAGTGTGATCTGTCTCCGCCAGCGCATCCAGAATAGAAGCACTAGGGTCTCGGCAAGATCTCGTTTCCTTCGACGTCCATGGGGGAACGTGATGAGACCACTGATTTGAGATGCTGGATAGCCAAAGAAAGGGTTTAGGATTGAAGTGGATGGCAATTGTATGGTTGCCATTCCCGTCGCGATGTCTATTTCAGGTTGTGAACCAGAAGTACGAGTTCCGTCTTGCGGAGTCATTTGGTCACGAACTGTCGCTGGCGTATTGTTTGGTAAAAGAGGCTCCTTTAATCGTGTCAAAAAAGCTAGTGTTCCGCCATACTCTATAGATATACTAGTTATTAATGGAAATTGGGATCAAATTTACGATACAACCTTCCGGCAGTGCAGAGGGAGTAAAATATTGAAGGAGTTCTTGATGCGTCGGGAAAAACACTCGGGAAAGGGCAGTTGGGGGGAGAAGACGTCTACATAATCTTTACGAAATCTATTCATCACAGATCAGGAAGACTACTCACTTAAAAATATTCCAAAAACTGGAGTGTGTCCACGAATAATTCAAAATAAACACTGTAAGCAAAATAAGTCAGAGTTGTCGCGACCACTATTACCAGTTTCACCTCCTGCCAGCATGCCTGGAAAGCGTGGAATTATCTCGCGAAGTGTCCACACAACAAGTTCAATATTCTTGTCGCGTTATTAACGTCAATTGATTTGGGCATCCTGGAAACGGGCTTACGAGATTCTGAAGCAACAGCCCTTCAAGGTCCAATAGCACAATATACTGAAGGACGGGGTTCTCTCTAGCGTTGCCATTCAGGCGTTTCAAATTAATCCTGAGCAATTCAAACGCTTGAAGAATCCAAGGTTTGATCGTATCGGAAGCTTGATTAAAAGCTGTCATCTTTACGACGATAATTGGTCGATCAAATGGATCCAGAATGCTAAAAGGCAAGCATTGCAGAAAATTAGTGGATGTACAATCGAGTATTCGGGGTAGGTTGCTCAGACGCCAGATGAGATTCTTCCGAACTGCCTCCAACGCAAACGAACGGGTGAAATTATTACGCTGGACACGTGTAAGGGAGCTTCAGTCCTCAAAAACGCTCGTACGACTTACTTTTAGAATTCGGAAAAGTGTCACTAAGTACATGAGTTAGCTCGCCTTCCTGCAAGGTCGGGATAGTACGTACACGTATCGTACAACCATTCCTTCGCCCATTCCGTGGCGTCCGGGCCAAGATCAAGTTCATCCTCCACGGAAGGCAAGATGTCGCGTAAAAGTGTGGCCTGTAGAGTTAATACAACCTCGATATTTGCGTGGTATTGGTCGAGGAGGCTCTCGTGACAGATCTTCAAACGTTCCTGAATAACCATGCTGAAAGCGTATGAGAGTCGTCAGTCAGTCATAATGCCCAAAGGATGGATCTGTTTCTACGTTATCACAAGGATAATGACAGTGAAACTCCCACGACCATTTCACACATCCCCTGTCCGACAGCACAGTTTCATTTTTTTCGAATTTCTTGCAGGACAACTGGCACGGATCATAACACTCGAGCTCCTGTCATGCACTAGTATACTTTTCTTAATTAATTTTCCTGGAATGAGTTCGTGCACATCTCGGTCTGCCCAATATAAGTTGATCGTGCTTCAGAATAAGGAGAGAACTCGGGAGAACAGTGGGGCACTAACGGCAACTGTCTTCCTTTTTTGAAGTTGGCCTTACTACTGTTGATCCCGGGTCCTTTCTGTGTAGACTAAACTACTATAGGTGCATTTTCATCCTAATATGCCATGATTTAGCCTTGGCGGACCTCGTCAAACATAGTACAAGCGTCCGACGTCCACTCACTAACACCATTACGTGCGCTGTAGCCGGACATGAAATCAAGGTATCTTCTAGTGAACCCAGCTACCACATATCGACCTTTGCATGTCGAAAAGCCGGATGTCACCGTTTACCAGTCCGAAAAATGCAAAGGAAACTTTTTACCACTGGTCCGGCGACTCGCTCCAAAGGATGACATTGGTGATTTCTTACTGGTAGAGTTGGACAGGGAATTGATAACTGCTGCGAACGGGAAGTAGTAATCTCGGAACCATTTACACATGATGTCCTAGCATCAACTAGCGGCCTAGCGTGACCTCTAGTTGCCGTAAAACCATCCATCGTTGATTATTAACATTATACCGACGAGTCCGGCTAAGTATGAATAGGGTCCATTCCGTCTGGCAGCTTTGAGGATGATCCTATGTTTAGGGTTACAAATGGTTAGCAATCGACTTGCCCAGTTAAGCAAAAAAATCAAGTTTGTACACACAGTTGCCTTTTTCGTACGGCATCTTAACTGTCACTCGATATGGACGACGATGACACACATGTCGCTTTAGCGGCTTTCGTCGATTGGTTTAGCACTAATGGTGGCTACCTAGATGTTGACTCAGTGCGTTTCAAGACTTTCCCGATTTCTGAAGGAGGTCGATGCATGGTCGCATCGAGAGACATTGAGGCATGGCACACTACAACTTGAAGAGAATGCTTCGTAATTTTATCACCAGGAAGGACAAACCCTTTTCTCTATACCACGTCGTCTGATGCTCTCAACCGAAAACTGCTCCTTGCCTTCACTTTTTGGCTTGGAGGAATGGAAAAAAATGGAACTAGATAAGGGTTGGACAGGGATGATACTTTGCATGATGTGGGAGCAAGCAAAAGGAAAAGCCTCAAAGTGGTCTGAATATCTATGTAAGTGCTTCTCTTTCCAGTCGTACCATGTAGGTAAAAACCTACGTCCAATTAGCCATTCTTCCCGATCGCTTCGATACACCAATGTTTTGGGACAGAAATGATTTGTACGAGTTAGAAGGGACTGTTGTGGTAGGTCTGTCTGGCGATTCGTGTTGGATGGTGCGAAAATGTTGACTTAAGCCTCAGAAAAAATAGGTAAAGATCAGGCGAACCAGGAATATCTTAAAAAAATCCTTCCAGCACTCCAGGTGAACGCAAGGTTCTATGCTGAATAATACTTTAAGGGCTCATCCGTATTAGAGCAGGACGGATATCTTTCCCCTTGATACTTGGACTAGTGAATACTCGTTGGAAACGTACCATATAATGGGAAGTCGTATTCTCTCAAGAAGCTTTCACGTAGAACCCTGGCACGACGCAAGCGAGGACAGCGTGGATGCTAATCCAGAAGATACCAATGAAGATGTAGATGCTACCTTGGCGGATTCACCACGGGACGCCGATATTCCAGGAGAAACTGATGCCGAGGAGGATGAAGAGGGAGTCAACGTCGCGATGGTTCCAATGGCTGATATGCTAAATGCAAGATTTGAATCTGAAAATGTGTGCATGGGAAGTTCGCATTTGCAACCGAGAGACCTGACTATCGTAACAGTGCAAGCTGTTCCACGAACACCATTGTCTGAAGATGGTCAGCACGAAAGCTATAAAAGCAGGAGGACAAATAGTACTTTATTGCCGTTGTTTTACACCTCACGAGGTTTAGACTGATTCTTGATAGTGGAACACTTACGGTGACCTCCCAAATGCCGAGCTACTCCGGCGATATGGCCATGTTGACCTGGTACCCTTGCCAGGGGGTGGTGTAGGAAACCCAGGGGACGTTGTTGAAATAAGGGCTGACATAGTGGTGGATGCTACTTTACAACATCGTCCGACAGTATCGGCCAAAGAGCTACGAGAACGGATTGACTGGTGGCTGGACGAAGGTGGGGATGAGTACGTAAATTTCGCCTGGAATTCCACGTTTGGGCTTATTGCTTTAGTGTGATTATAATCGAGTCAGATCATGAAATTCCAGTCGTAATGTTATCCCTCGTTCGCTTGTTTCTATTGCCCGAGGCAGACTGGGAAAGAGCGAAGAGTAAATCCAAGCCTCCAAAGGCAAAATTAGAACCAGACGTGCTACAGGTTTTAATAACTACATTTCGCCAAAGGTTGGAGAAATATCCCAGCAGTCTTGATGTATGTCGCGTTTTGCACGCTATTTTCCTGCTAATTTGTCTCATATTTTATAGGAAGACGAAAAATTAATGCAACAAACCACTGCACTCAATCATAGACACGCGATTGCTGTTCGAATGGGCGAAAAGCGAATACTGACCAAGACGCTAAACAAGTTACAGGATATGTCAGTGGTGGACGGAAATGTGAATAAGAGGAAGAGGTTAAGGGAGAGTGGCGAGAAGCGAGCTAAGACTAGAATATGAATATCACACGCCGGCTGTTCTTGAATATTGAATTGTAGCTGCTGCGCTTTACTGGTCTCGTCCATAACACCATGTCTACCGATGCTCAGACTTCTCCACCGCCTAACCAGCTGAAGGACTCCGAAGATGCGCCGTATGAGCATGATATGACCGCTCTCCAGGACGCTACGACACCAGTGAATCAAACAAATACTAGTCAGCCAGACCTGGGCCAACTTCAGCACGATAACACTCCGGATGACCCCCAAGTTGCAGCACTCCGCGCCATATTCCCGGATTACGATGATAGTCTACTGTAAGCTGAGATGTACCGTGCGGTCGACCTAATCTAATCGTCGACCAGACAATCCGTCCTGCAATCTGTCGCTTGGGATCAAGGCCGTGCCATCGATGTACTACTTGGCATGAGTGATCCTCAATATAAGACCGAGCCACCCAATGATCGCGGCGGACAAGCAGCACCTGTAGCCCTTTCCTTTCTCTTCCGTGTCATGACTTCCTGACAGGCTCTTAAGTCTCAGCTCGACCTGGACGAGCAGTTGGCGCGGCGCCTTATGCTGGAAGAGCAGGAACAGCATACTCTACCGTACCGGCCATATGGTGGATCTACACGCCATAGCATTCGAGCACAGCAGCAGCAGCCTCCTCAAGATGGCCACGCAGAGAGGGATACTATGTCGGAATTACAAGGTCATATCAGTCGCTTTGCTGAAAGTAAGCATTTGTTGCACGCTTTTTATCACTCATTTAGTTTCCCCTTAGCTGGAAAGAAGACCTTCGATAGCCTCTTTTCCAGAGTCAAAGCTAAGATCCAAGAGTATGACAGGTTAGCGAATGATGAATAACTAATGCTTTTTTTTTTTTTTTTGCGAACTTATTCCTGTAGACCAAACAAAGATCCCGAGGCTTCCAGTGTACCTTCGTGGGGCGGGGCACCGAGTTCTTCGAGTGAACAGTGGACGCGTAATGGGACCACTCGGCAGCCGTCGTATTATGACCCAAATCCGCCGGTCGCGGCTGTCACACTGTCCTCCCCCCCTTCCGCGGGTAAAACTGCTGTACAAGGATATGATGTCGAAATTGAACGGGGTACAGGTCCGGAATTGTTATTTGTTATCCAGCCGTTTCTTTTTTCGTCTGATACAGGTACAGCCGAGCCATCAAGGACCGAACCAACGCCTGGCGTTGCCAGCCACCGAACAAGTACAAGCGCACGACCAGTTACGACTATTGATGGAGGTACGGATAATTTATTATGATATGAAATAGTCTTTGGTTTATCCATTGTTCCGACAGGAAAGCTGGGTCTATTACCTAAACGACCTGTTTCGCTATTGAAACCACCGGAGAAGCCGAGCGACCAGGAACCTGTACAACAGCACTTCCCAGAAGATGATAACGATTTAGAATACGCTGAGAATCCATTTGAGGACTCTCACAGATAGGCAGGGGTTTGTCAAATTGTGCAGCACGGTGTTTGGTACATGTGTATTATAAATATGTAGATTTGACCATATTTACGGCTATTTCAAAGTGGTTTCCCAAACAGATGCATAAATCGCGCTGGGGCGTTCTTCACCGGTGCACCAAGGGTGATACGACAGCTTTTACAGCAGCACTACTCAGAGGAACTGCAGCTTTGAAATCAGACGCGGACCCGACGGCAAGGAGACCAGCTATATGCGAATTAAATGAGCGGTGCGTTTGGCAATTAAAGTGGATAACATGCGCACTAATGAGGCCGAACAATCCCAGAATGCTTCCAAACACCTCTACGACAAGGATTTTCACAAACAAGTTGGGATCTGCGGCGTCCGCTAAGGCCGCGGTCGACCCTGTCACACCAACGCACAGTCCGCAAAGGAGATTGCATGCTCCGACAGTGAGACCGCCCCAGAATATGGCGAAGCCTAGAACACGTCTCATTCTGCGACGGATATAGATTGAGCCTGCTCTTACCTGTGTAATAATTCTCTCGTGTATACAAAGATGTCTCAGGTACAGCGATCATCTTTGCGGAATAGACGATGCCGATGATCTAAATGGTTCCTATCAATCCATCGCAAGGTTGAAACTCGTTGGGCATACAACACCGTAGATAGCGACTACTTCGCAAAAGATAATGCTAATACGAGACTCATGAACAAGTAACGGGTAGATGAGAAAATGGCTCACCTTATTAAGTTCTTCGTGGTAATACGCGGCGCACGAACGCCACCTCCAAGTACTGAAGACCCTGTTATAAAAATGCCCCTTGGGAAGGTGAGCGTAGCCTGTACGCAACGTGGGAGTCAAGACTTACCACCCAGCACCTGCTACACTCAGACCGATACACAAGCCAACTCCGGTGGCAGCCCACGCATAAGGACTTGACTCTTCAAGAAAACGACCGACGTTGAAGGCCTCCCCGGAACCTGTAGAACGGATCAATTTCGGTTACAGGCGATAGGTGGGCACGGACCGGTGAAGAGGAGGTAGAGAGCAATAACTATGACGAGAAAAGTGGGGAAACCATAGGTATAATAAGAGAAGTACAAGCCCATGGCTGACTTGGGCGGTGGAGAAGAGTAGCGATGCGGGTGTTTCGTCCTGTTTGGATCTCTCGTTCATGTACCATTTACTCAAGGGATACCATGAATATCTCACAAGAAAGGAGGACTTTTCTGTCATAATCATTGGTCTCGACGACGCAGGCAAGACGGTACGACTTGGAGTCCACCGCAGAGCGCGAGGTTCTTACTGCCCATAATGTCCAGACACTGTTGGAGAAGATCAAGACGCTCTACAATGACATACCAGGCCTGACCCCGGATAAGATTGGTCCCACCGTAGGCCAGAACAGTACGTCTCTTCTTGTTCTATAACGAACGTGGCAGCTTCATCTTCCAATTTATAGCTGGAAAAATCACACTTCCCTCAGCCATCCTTCAGTTCTGGGACCTGGGTGGCCAACGTGGTATTAGGAATATCTGGCACCGATACTACGACGACTGTCATGCCGTTGTCTACGTCATTGATGCCGAGGACCGTGAAAGGCTCAGCGAAGGCTGGGAAGTGTTCGGTATGGTGTACCGACATGTATTATTATCTGTCTTACTGAGTTCCTCGCGACAAGCAACTTAGAATCTGTCCTTTCGGCCCCCCAGATATTGGGCGTACCGCTTCTCCTATTGGCAAACAAGCAAGACTCCCCTCTGAGCCTGTCTGTTGAAGAAATTCGGCACGATTACGAAGATTGGCATCAGAGAAAACTTGAAAGTGCTAGACGTAGCGTGCGTCAGGGAGAAGGAGAGATAGACATTATAGCGAAGAGAGAGCGAATTGCCAGCTTAGATGTTATGGGGATCTCTGCACTTGAAGGGTATGGTTCTCTAGTCCTAACGCCTAATCCAGCTAACTGTCGGTACAGCACTGGAGTCAGAGCCGCCGTTGACTGGCTATTTATACGGGTGCAGAACAGCAGACGGTAAGCGGAGGGGTTCCTGTTGATATCATTAGTATTTAACATGTTTAAAGCGAGGGCCAGAAGGGCGATAGCACAATGTAGTAACTAGTAAATATAGCAACCCACGTGGTCTTGTCGTCACAAAATTTCCCGCTGATATTGACTCCCTGCCATGGCTCAACAGCATCATCACAGATCTACGCTGAAGCAGGTAAGCGATCTGAAATGATACTACCATACAACAACCTCTTATAATTACATTACTAGCAAAATAAAAAGTTTAAATCGAGACATGCAACCAAGCACTCGCTTAGAAACGTCGCAAAGGGTGTGTGTCCTTTGACCCAACCAGGCGTCCCATCGAACTGACGCTTTTTGTGCGATTCCAGGCCGCATTGCCAGGCAGTCTCCAAAAGCTGCTACATCTTCATCGACAGCTCGACTTCGTCTGAACAGACGAAACACAGCGAAGCAAGCCCAGGTGAACAAAAGGCACTCGTTGGTCTCTGCCACGCGCATTTTCAACGGAGTCGACGGCGCCCCACGTGTGGTGGCTGTTATTCCCTTGACTCCCGACGCAAATACACGGAATGTGGTCGCTTCGCTCGCGGATTCACTTCAACTATCTGCCGATAGTTGCCCAGACATAGGCATCTGGACAATGAGGTTCGTACACTACACTAACTGTACCGTTGCCTGACCTTACCTCTTTCTTTTTGATATGAAGAGCAGAACGCTTCAAAACTTCAATCCAGTTTATTAATGTGCCCTACAAAAACTTTTACGCAGCCCTTGATGCCTGTAAGGTCGCTGATTACGCGATATTTATCTTGTCGACGACGGTGGAAGTTGATCAATGGGGGGACACGTTGTTGCGTACATTGCAGGCACAGGGGCTGCCGGACGTCCTCAGCGTCGTTCCGCAGGAATCTCTTCTGGAGCCAAAGGCTCGCACGGGTGTCCTTAAGTCATTGCTATCGTTCATGCAGTACTTTATGCCGGGCCAAGCGAGAATTTTCGATCTTCATGTCAGCTCAGACCGGTTGAACGCTGTAAGAGCTGTGGCCGAAGGTAAGCCCGAGAACGTTCGGTGGAGGGAGGGTCGGTCTTGGATTTTAGGAGAGTACATCTCTTGGCAAGACGGGCTGCTTAAAGTAACAGGCACAATTCGAGGAGCAGCCCTATCTGCAAATCGACTTCTGCACCTGCCAAACTATGGAGACTTCCAGATCGTAAAAGTCAGTACGCCTGGCCTACGGATTTCAAGCTAATTCAACACATCGAGTAGATTGAATCCGCCCCTTTACCTCGTCAATCCAAGTCCACCACTAACATGGAGGCAGAGCCCATTACCCTTGTTGAACCAGATCCGTCAGAAGTCGATTCTTTGGTTTCAAGTAATGATCCAGATGATCTCGCCAACGAACAAACGTGGCCTACTGAAGAAGAAATGAGTGGAATGCATGAAAGTATAAGAGAGGATCCCATTCCTGATGCTATCAAGGGTGCTGTGCCCAGAATTAAAAGGGTTCCGAAGGGGACGAGCGAGTACCAGGCAGCCTGGATTATAGACGAGAGCGATGATGATGATGATGATGACGGTGAGGAGACATACGGAGATGCGGCGGAGATGAACGGGAAAAAAGTAGACGATGAGGAAGAAATGCAAGACTTAATAATGGAAGACGAGGACCCGGATGATAATGCTCCAAAGAATCCTAATTTCCAGGACTTCGATGCAGATGAGGAAGAGAGACAGTGAGTTAAGTGACATGTACGCGTTTCCTCCGCCTACTTTCAGTCCAGATTGCAGAAGTGGCGAAACAGAAAACGGGAGGAAGAGGACGATCTTGCATTCCCAGATGAAATAGATACCCCGCAGGATCAACTAGCGCGCGTGAGATTCCAGAGATACCGTGGGCTACGTTCCTTTAGAACTAGTCCATGGGACCCTTTTGAAAATCTTCCTCGAGATTACGCTCGTATTTTCCAATTCGAGGACTTCAAAAGAACAGAAAGAAACATTCGCAAGCGTGCCAACAAAGAGACACATATAGTTGAAGTACGCCACTCCCATCCCATAATGAACGATTATATTTACTAGCCGCCCTGCAGCCCGGGACAAGGGTGTCGGTATATCTTAAGGATGTTCCTCAGGAAGCAGCACTTGATGGACCTGTCATCCTTTACGGATTGTTGCAGCATGAACACAAGATCACTGTGCTCAATTTCGCTGTACAGCGCAACACCGAGTACGATGGTTCTGTCAGGTCGAAGGTACCGTCCATGAAAACCACCAGTACTCCGAAGTGAACCTTCTGCTTTGATAGGATCCCTTGGTTTTATGTGTGGGCCCTCGTCGCTTGCGGGTGAATCCTATATATAGTCAACTCACACACGGTGGAGGCAAGGGTATCAACAATGTTCACAAGTTTGAACGATATCTCCGGCATGGGGCCACAAATGTCGCCACAATGTATGGCCCAATGGTATTTGGAAAACAACCGTGTATTCTTTTGAAGGAGACTGCGGATATGCAATGTCGGTGGTTTTTACAGACCTACATCTCCTCAACTTACAGTTGTACATCGTTAGCTCCACAGCTGGTCGCTATGGGATCGTTCCTAAATCCTGATACAACTCGCATTATTGCGAAGCGAATTATCCTGACGGGACATCCATTCAAAGTTCACAAAAAGTCAGCAACCATCCGATATATGTTCTTTAACCTAGGTGACACTTGATCCGCCTTGTCGATTCGATTGACGCTTACTCGACTGAACAGAGGATATACAATATTTCAAGCCAATTCAACTTCACACTAAATACGGTCGAATTGGACATATTCGCGATTCGCTGGGTACCCATGGGTACTTCAAAGCACACTTTGATGGACCAATCAGTCAGATGGATACTATATGTATGAACCTCTATAAGAGGGTATACCCTAAGTGGTGGAAGTTATGGACTGTGGACAGTCGACAAAGGGCTGTAGAAGATGCAATGGAGGAATGAGGCTCTCCGATGTTACAATGTATTTTACTGAGATCGAAACTGTAACAAGACGTGAATCCAACATGTAATCAAGAGTTCGGCCTCTGCGGCATCGACCCCAAAACTCGGGGTCAAGTCAAGTCCCGTGCGTGCGCAGATTGTTCTCCTGTAGCTGGGCGTTAAGAGGATGAATGACCTCATATATATTCAGTACGAACCTTGGGCGTTTGAGGCTTTATCAGCGTGAACTGGGCTGCACTTGGAAGGGTTGGTTTGCTCGAGCATGCGACGAGCGAGAAGGAATTGTTGGAAGGTATATGCAGCCAGTTCTTGCGAATACTGCTGGATCTCAGTCGATGCAAGTGCCATATTGTGGACAAGCCTGGTAACTATGGCATCAAAGCTATCAACTCCGCCACTGCTCATCGGCCTCGTACTAATGAGCGACTCCATGATACCATCTTTTGCCTGCCAGCCATCGCCCACTTCCACACTTCCTCTAGTAAACTATCCAGTCCACCTCTTTCATCCCATGATGGACCATGGTGCGGCTTCTTCGTCGCTATAAACCGTAGCACGTCCTTCACAGTCACTAGTCCAACAAGTTTCCCTTGATCCTCTACAAGGATTGCACGGGGTCTACGGAATTACTTCCTCATGAATCGTCCACACAAGCTTGCAACTTACCCCATTCGTTTGAACAGTTGCATAACTATTTCCAACGGTAATTTCGGCGCTACCGTCATTGGTGTCTGTTTGATCCTCGTCAATTATACTGATGTATATATGGTGTAGACGAACCAAGTTAACCCATGGCCATATTCTCAGGTCACCATGAGAGTTCATCCTTGAAATGAAACCAGCCAGCGCCTCTTCCCCAAATGGAGTTGACGGAACTGGTTCAGAAGAATTGGACTCCTTCGCAAAGAAACATAAGGTGTTGTCGTCAAAGCCATGTTTCCGGGCCCTGTCTACGATAGATCAGAAAAAAGACCGGCTCATGTCAGTACACTTACCTAGCACGTAACGCAATTCCGTTCTATCAATGTAGCCACACAATGTCCGAGCCTCGTCTGCGTTTAAAATCGGAAATCCTTTGAAGTCAGTTGTATTGAGGATCTCGTCTGTTCATCACTTAGTAACGCAAATGCGTGACAGACTTGTGCGAGGTACCTAGATCCCGGATATGTATGCCAGTATCTGTCAGCGTGTGCAGACGCTGTCGCATGACTGCCGAAACTCCGGAGCAAATCAAACAACCTGTTATCCGACCGTATCCGCAGCACTTACCGGTGACATTATAAGCGTGATCTTCCTTTTCAAGAAAAGGATATCCATTAAACCTGATCATCTCATCCGCGATACCGTTCGTGCCCAAGAAGTCACCCACGGCTTTTGTCACCAGTAATACAATCTGTATCTGCAGGTCAGCTATGACGTTTGCCGGGACTTGGAATGTGCCATACCATAGTCGGAAGAATATATGTCAATGCTCCGGTAAGCTCGAACATAATCACGACAACCGTGACAGTAATCCGCATCACACCGCTACACCTTTCAGGCAAAGCTACCAGTACGGTGCAATGTAACTGACCTTAAGGCCGCCGCCGCACCCAGAAACGCATATGTCCCGGGGGTGATGCATGGCATATCTGGGGTACAAACCGCGAAGAAGCTGGACTGCCAGAAAGCCCTGTGCCTGATGAATCAATGTTCATCCCAACCTCAGTCAAGCAAACTTGCTTTTGCATGGCCTTTACAATAATTCCTAGCATACGACCAAACGTTGCTCCGATCGCCATAGATGGTACAAAAATGCCTGCAGGAACCTTGCACCCATAAGATATAACGACAAGGCCCATGCGTATGATGGTTGCCAGCAGCAGCGAGTTGGCTATTCGCCACTGTGCCTCGGTCCTGTTATAGAATAAGCTGCTAAATGTGCGCTCGACCCCGACTTCAAACATACTGGCAAAGGTTATGTACATTTCCTCCGCCCTCGCATTCCCGAAATAATATCGCCATACTAGACGTCATATCAATTCTAAGAAATCGATTGAAGTAACCTATCACGGCAGTTACGGTGGCTAGTATGACAGCTTCCGTTACCGCATGGTTTGCCAGATGTTTTCGGCGGAAAGCGGCGACTTGGAGATTGAAATTAACCACGAAGGCACCATACAAGCCCTGTTAACTTGGTTTCAAGTCTGCAATTAGGGTGCAACAGGACTTTATACCCCAAAAATACCGAGAACAATGAAAAAGATGATTTCGAAAAAGTGCCAGTCCCTGTTATAGGTCACCTGAAAAAGGACAAGCTTCCCCGTGCGAAACGGATTTATGGCCTAGCAAATGTGTTAAGGTTGTATGAAAGTAAAACCGTCTTTTCCATACAGCTAGAGTAAATGTTGCCATGAGAGCACAAAAAAAACTTCTCCACATGGTTCTAATACTGAAAACATGACTCATTTCCTGCAGGGGGAACTTCGTCAATACATTTTCGTCTGGCACGCAGACGTACTTCTATGGAAAATAGTACCCCCCCAATAGGCGATCCAAAAGCGACTGCGACACCAGCTGCGCTGGCTGCCGTGATGATTTCTCGTGTTTTACCTTGACGTGGCTTCAATTATTATTTTTCCTTTTACCGCGCCAACAGCTACACTCACTCTGACTTTGTGAAAATTTCTCAAATAAGCCTGCCACTAGTGAACCAATGCAACATGCGACATGAACGGATGGACCCTCTTTTCCAACGGACAACCCGGAAGCAATTACGAGAGGCTGGCAGTCATAAGCATCAAGTTCCAGGTTAGCGGTGTTACTCACTAGGGTAATACTTTTGACAAAAAAGGTGGAAAATCCTAAGAAGCCTTGCATAATGAAGCCGGCTAGGATGCATTTTATTTCCGATATGCCAGAGCTAGCAGCATACTTGGCCAGGGAGCGCACGAGATGTGCGGAAATGAAAGAGAAGGTTCCCTTTAAGCGGAAGTGAGAATGGTATTTAGATCATCTTTACAACAGTGGGAGAACGCACGGCAAACATCACGAAGATTAGCCAACGCGCCAACGTAACATTGCTCCAAGGGTGCCATGAATCACAGCCGTCGACTTCGTCCCCCTCAATTTCCCAGCAACAGAACTGTTGGTTTAGCCACCAACCGTCCGAACAGTACCCCATCTTTATATCCGATAGCCATTCGCTCACGATAGAGATGATACCTGCATTGACACCAATACAAACGCCTTCCAACACATATTAATCGCGAGATGACCATTTAAAATACCAACACTTGCCTACGAGACTCACGACGATCCAGCTCTGGGCCACATCGAAAGCTTTGCGCAGTTGCGACCACAGCCACAACGGTGTTGTGCTTTGACGAGCGTCATGGTCGTATGCGCGCATCCGAGCAATCCTTACTCGTCGATCACGTTCGAGGACGGAATCTCGTACCCAGTCTGGATCGCACAATAAGTTGACCGCTACTGCTAGGCCCGGGCGTAGCAACGTACCAATGGTGTCAAAATCTTCATAATGGCTTCACAGAGGTCGGACAAACGAGAGAAGTATCACAAACGAAATAGCTCACCGGATCTGGTCATATTCATCGTCGTTTAGCACATGTGGATGCATGAATGGTGACGAGGGGACGCGTGAATACAAATGTGGGAAAGAAACACCTAGTTGGGCAACCATTTACACAAGATATCTGCATCTAAATGTACCTAAATGTACCATGTCCAATACATAACTCACAAGATCTCCAAAAGTAACAAGTCCATGTCCGACAAGAAATAACTACTGGGTGCTAGCATGAGTTGTAGTGAGCCTGCCTTCCAGGATCCTGCTACGAATCAGCACGATTGGCTCTTCTTGCACTCTGGCATATCATCATACCTGAGAGATTGCTCTTTGGCAGACAATTCTTGTTGTCTCTCGTGCATTTCCCTTTGCATTCTCAACTCAATTTCGCGCAACTGTGAAGAGAGAAGTTGAGTGAATAACGTATACCGCAAGGAGAAAAATAACCTTCTCCTCTTCGCGTCGGAGCTGCTCCTCCTTGATGCGCACACTCTGGGTTGCCAGTTCTTCCGGGTGTAAAATTGAATCCCTGCAAGTCCGACGTTAGCGTTTGACCGTGCGACCCCGACCCCAGGCATACCGGACATCGAAATGTGTTGCGCGGGACAGCTTCTCTGTTCTGTATGTCTCATACAAGACATCCTCAGTCAATGACTTGAGGTCTCCCAAGTGAGAACTGTAACATAGTCAACCACACATCGTATCAGTTTAAACAGCAGTAATCACCCTAAGATAGCCCTCTTAAGTCGCACGAAATCTGAGTGTTCAGGATTATCCACTTCAGCAATACCCCAAGGGTAGGCTCTTCCGCGGATTTTTCTGCCATTCTTCTCGACCATTTCCTCGGAGCCTATTACTGAGAACGGAAGAAGAGCCTGATAATTACACATAGTATAAATGATAACAAAGCGACAAACTTCTGACTTACACGGAGCTCCAGGTTTTCCTGGATAGTCTCTTCATCGTCATCTTCTGGGTCGTAGGGAAAATCATATATGGGTATTTGATAGTACTCTATGTCTTCTACAATCTGTAGGAGATCAGCTATGCGACATTGACAGTAGCAAGACGAGTACCCGTTGTTTGAAGGCTCTTAACTCGGTAGGCGTCAATGAGTCTGCTTTACCGATGACTGGTATAACATTGACACGCGGAGATAGCTGCCGCATGAGCTCAATATCAATTTCTCTAAGTCTATGGATATCTGAGTCAAATTTCAAAGAGCATAAGTAGAGCTCACGCGTGCCCTCCTGGCGGAATAAAATACAACAGAGCATGCGCCCTATTGTCAACGAAACGTGGGTTTCGTTTAATTCGCGATTGTTCCGCTAATATATCGTCAAATTGGCGCTCGAGATAATCCACAATCTCCTGAAAACTGCAAGGCACATATTAGTCTTGTATCGAACGGAACTCATTTTACTGACGTATTTCTGTTATCAATATTGTCTCCGAATCCAGGGGTATCGACAATAGTCAAGGAGATACGAAGCCCATCCTCTTCCAATTCTGTAAGTAAAAGTGAATACGGGAATCCACTCAAATGCGTCCAGTAATTACTTACCAACTGTCACAGGTTTAATAGAAACACTGTCTTCTAGATGGGCTTTGTCAGGGTCGTCAGAAGCTTTGTGATCTAGTATTGGTGCTTCACAGAGGGTGTTGACGAACGTAGTCCTCCCAGAACCCGAGGCACCTAGAATATTGAGTACCTACTATTCCATGGTCCTGGCGTTTCTAAAATATACTGACCGACCACCATAACAGTAAACTGGACTCCCTTCACTTTATTCCTACGACGCGTTGTTATTGGCATGTTTTGGGACTTTAGGGGATAGCAAGTATAGTACGACGAAGGGGATAAAGGAATACAGGCAAATTTCAGCTATATAAACTTTGAAGGTTTAAATTCTTGATGCAGTGATTGATGTAAGCATCGTCTTAACGATATGTGAACACCAACAGCACCAAACATTTAGTTAAGCTCAAGACGCTTTAAATCAGTTAGTTATACCTTTGGTCGCCTAGATTACCATGCACGTATCATACAATATCAAACGACGTTCAAAATTACTAGAAATCTGAGTGATGTGTTCGCATCACGGTCTAACAGGATTATTAAGTTGGTAATGGGACGGATTGCAGGGCAGCGTTGTAGAGAGAGGTATTTTGACTACTTGACGTGGAATTGCTTGGCTGCAATGATGGTGGCCTGGGAGAATTGATGGCTTGCGTATCCTTTGCAACCTGACCATTAGTTGCTGTGCCGTTCGTCCTGGCAACAAATATAAGCGGAATAACGGGCTACGATAGGTTACTTACGTCGTTTCTTGTGTGGAGGGGGCAGGAGTAGGATCCGTGGTTATCTTCAGGTATCCTGCTTGAACCAAGAAATCCCAGACTCGGCTCGTTTTGTTTACGTCAATCTTTACGAGATCTCTAGCCTCCCGCCTGCGTAGTTTTCCTCCTCTACGTGCATATTCCCGCACAAGTGTCTCCTTGATGACCAAATATGGCTTCGGCAAGATCCGCAATTGCGAACAGAGGGCTTGTTCTGGAGCAGTAAGAAGATGTAATGAAGGACTATTAGCAAGGTTTAAAGGTGCGGCTAAGCGCTTCTTTAGTAGCTGATGAACGATACGGCGCGAAAACTCGTACGTTGCCGTCGAATGGGAATGCCAGCAGTAGATCCGGGGGTCTCGCGCTCACGAGAACGTCTATCTTCGCCATCACCGGCGAATGAGGCTAAACTAGAACGGCGAGGATCTGGACCCGAAGACTGACGGCAGCTTGTTCGACCTTGCGAGCGTTCAAGTGCGTAGTCGCGGGTAACCCCCTTGGCCTGCTGAGTCTTTGAAATGTTTGGATACCATAAAGTGGCAAGCAATTTACTCACTCTCTTCGCAAGATCCGACTCGTATTTCTCAATGTCGGCGGGTGTAGTCAAACCAAGTCGGCGGTAATGTTGAAGTTCTTGAATCTTCCGCCGTAGCATAGACTCATCTAAATCCTCAAGTGAGTTAGGCGTAGAGTGAATAAAACACGGTTTACAGAGGATACCCGTCGAGAAGTTCTCATAGTCCTCGGCGGTTTGCAATTTTGCGAAAGAACGTAGACGATGTATAATTTCCCTATCTTCCCGAGGTCTCTTCTTGTCTGCAGCTTGCATCTGTTGTCCACATCATGATATCTCTATTCGCGGAAGCACCACATTAGAACAAACCTTCTTATTTTCCAATAAACCACGGTTAAACATGAGGTTTTTGGACTCCATTCTTCTGTCGACTCTTTGAGAATACATCTCAAGTAAAGTCACTTTGAAGGCGAGGGAATCCTGGGTCTCAATCGGCTGCGGTTGCGTTACTTCATCTGCATTATCTTCGTCAGCCGATGAATTACCGTTTGCCATAGTTACATCTTCCGATTTCGTCGATGCTGTCTCGATGCTGCCATTACTTTTTGTATGATGGTGACCGTTCACACCATTGACGACGCCATTCTGCGAAGTTTTATCCGAGTGTACCCTCACCGGTCCTCCTCTACGTTCTTCTTCCCATTTCACTCGCGCCCGTATGTCAGGATCGTCAGGGTCTTCGATAATCTGGTCGCCACCATACTCGAGACAAACACCATATTCCAGGTCTTTTACAAGGTCTTCAGCCTCGTTATCCAACTCGTGTTCAAATTCCAGCCGACCGGGGAGAAAGCCAGTAATCTCGTGGATAGCAGGAGTTGATGCTGGCGCGTTTTTAGGTGGGGGAGGCGGTGCAGCGTTCATAGTCATTATTCTGCGTCGTTTTCTCTCTTGAAATTGTTCAGGGTCGATGTCAAACGTAAGATCCATACGCTGGCACATTCGTAAATGCAAGATATTGATCGCTCTGTATTCCCAAGCTTACAGGTATAGGCCAGCTATGTGATTCAACGTATACAGAATTGTAATGTTCTTCGACCTCTTCCTTCGTTCGGGTTCCGATGTGCTCTGCAATCTTCTTCCAGTTCCCAAGGCCATGACTTGCAATGCCCGTCAACAATAACAACTCCCTGGGGAATAATTGAAAAACACGCAACCACTGGCCCAGGAAAACTTACTCATCAGCCCCCCAGTCTTCCGTGAAGATCGGATATGAATTGATTTCCTGAGCCAGTTAGCTACACATGCCACTTCAGTTATAGGGATTGCCTCACGATAACCCTATACGCATGTGTTCTCTTATGTTGTTTGAATTCCTTTCCAGCACAGAAACACGGTGGGCAGATATCAACTCCCTCATCTGACTCGCATATGGGATTGGCGCATTTGATGCGAATGGTGTGCGTCAAGTCACAAGCACAGGAGTCACACTGGTACTGAACGCCCGGTTCATTCACCGCTAATAAAGAGCGTGAATATCATGCATTAGTTCGCAGGAACGCATACACACTTTGTATTTCATCTGGTAAATGTTGTGGTTTGCGCTGAGTAACCGTCATTTGCGTGTGAATTAGGCCCGCTTTACGTCGATACTTCGCTCAAACGATATTTCTGTCAACTTTACAACAGCCGGGTCGACCAGAAAGAACACGACCGGCAAAGGCGCCAACGAAGAGATCTATAACGACTAATGGATGTCGCAGGGAACTCGGGCGGGTGTGGGAGGATAACTATGTTTGTGATTATTTATGTAAGAGGCCAAAGGCCTCCAATTATTACAAGAGGACTAGATACACAATAGAGAAAAATCCCAACATATCAGTATCATGACATTTCATCATCTGTATCTGAAAGCACCTCCTTGCTTTTGCTGCGTTCCACAACTCAGCAAAATTTGATAAATGACATAAATGACCAGGAGCTTACAATTGCTTTTTCCGTGGCCCTGCATTTTCTTCTTCGTCCTCGTCCCGGACAACACGTTTTTTGGTGCCACGCTTAAACAACGTCAGCAACAAGGACAGTTTACTTATTGTCGTAGCTTACCTTCTTCGGCTTTTCCACTTCTTCGTCCTCGCTGAACATTCCCTGATCCTCGCCGTCTGCTTGATCAGTGCCGTTCTTCCGAAGCTTACCGCGCTTCTTTTTTTTGGGCTCGCCTTCATCCCCACTCCCACCTTCAATCTTGGGTTTGCGTGGCTTCTTTGGTTTTTTTTCTCGTTCTTCATCGCTTTCCATTTTCACCTCCCGAGTCCACTCCATCGCCTGCTCCCTAGCTAAACGACGTTCTTCAGCTAGCTTCTCAGCTGCTCGCTTTAGCTCTTCCATTCGTTGACGCTTACGAATAGTCATCAGTCAAATCCACTATTAATCTTTGTCGTACCTACCTCTAAAGCCTCTTGACGCTCCTTCTCCTCTTGGCGCTTCCGTCTCGCAGCTTCAAGCTTCGCATGTGTCTCTGCTTCGTGCTGCTGCTGTACGGTGATGTGCTCGTCACCTTTACGCAGCATACTATCACCATATTTCCGTCGTTGGTCGGCAATGTCACGGTTATATGGTACTATCGGTGATTGGTCAGATGCCAACGATCCAAATAGTCTGTTGATATCAATACTGTATCAAGAGGATAAAGATGAACGACAAACTTTTGAGCATGCACCGCTTGTTCAATGACTCTTTCTAGATCTTTGAGAGACCTTTTGGCTGGGCTGACCGCAAATAACATCTCAGCAGATTTCTGTTGAATCATGGCAATATTGTATACGATAGCTTTGTCCCACGGTTGTATGTTGAAAGCCTGTGTCTTGATAGAATCGTGTACTGTAAAGAAAATAAATTCTCGCACCATTTGAGCATGTTTCAGGGCGGTATTCATCGCCGAATAAGATTGATCCTTGATGGCTTTCGAATACCAGGACCGACAAAGGCAAAGCAGGACGGATACATTGTGACCGCCATAGAAGCGCGATAATGCTGTCTCGTACTGCAACCAGTTTGTATGTCTCCACGATAATCCGCAAAAGCGACTCACACATTCAATGGCCCGGTCAAATTCGTCGCGCGCATAGTAACAATGGCCCATATTTACGAACACACTGCCATTATTTATGGATTCTCTGACTTTTGCAAACACGTCTAGCGCATCTCGCGCATTCTTGAACCGTTTTTGGGCCTCGTCGGAACTTGACGTCGGTGGCCCAGGTAGAGCACCTCCAAGAGTCCCAAGCGCATCTTCAGCTGTGACAATTGCAAGTCCTTGCGCGGCAAAGGCACACGTTGGGTCAAGCTGCAAGGCTTTCTCATAAAATTCGGCTGAGCGTTGGAAGCCACGCTTCCGTTCTTCTATACTTTTTATGCTGATCTCCCTACTCTCACGGGATTGGTTATATTGGATCCAGCCAGCAGAACAGAGTGAATAGACATCATATTTGTCATGATCTTTGAGCGTCGCGAAGACAAAGTCTTTGGCTGCTTTAAGCATGTTTGATTGGATTAAGAAGTAGGTATAATAGGCTCGGATGTTTAGATTCCCGCTTTGCGAAACGAGACATTGTTTCAGCAGTTCATGCGCTTCATTAAGCCTATTAATATTTGACAGCATATGGGCCAGCCTTATCTTTGCTGATGATAGGATGTTACTACCTCAGCGACATCCGCGAAGAGAGAGGGACATAACATACCATCGACATATTCAGGATGCCTTGACAGTAGTTTATCATAGGCCTCTTTCGCCAAGGTATCCTCTCCGAGGTCTTCATATGCCCGAGCAAGATTATATAAGATTGTAATTGAGAGACCTTCAGCAGTACTTTGCTTCGAAGCGGCAGCACTGGTCAATGCACTTTCGTAAAGAGTTCGTGCCTCGTTGACACTATGCTCCAGATGCTGGAGTACACCTAGGTTGTTGAGTAAACGAGAATCGACTTTGCCTGTTGCCTCGCTGATCCTGAGGGCTTCCTTCAACGCTTTGCCCATCCGGTCCAGATTTTCACCTTGCCATAACCGGGCAATTTCAATGTGTACATCCATATCTTCCCCCACAATGCGCGATGCTCTGCTTGGGCCCTGACCATTCATACGGGCGTCGTCAATCTCAAGCCCTTTGCAAACACGATCGAACAGTTCGCGGGCCCGAGTACGTTCTTGAGCTACGTCAGAACTGGAGACACCAGGACGAGGATAGGCTCTCAAAGAAGCTAACATAACAGATGCTTCCAGTGACCGTACTGGGTTCGGTGGCTGAAGTAGGGTGTCAAGTGTATGTATGGCAGCAGCCATTTCATCTATTGGGAGTAACTTAGCATCAGCATCTGCGATAGCTAAGTTTAACCTAATCACCATTTTGCATCTGCATTTGCGCCATCCCAATGGCACATAGGATGTGTTTTGGTTGACCATGCCCGGCAGTGGTGAAGCACTTGGTTGCTTGCGATATCGAGCCTTCTGCGTGTAGAACACGCGCGGCACGCAAGTAACCGTCAGTTAGAATTGCAAGAGTATCAGCGAACTGGATCGTTCGTTCGGCCAGTTTAAGTGCCTGGGCAGTGTTAAGCCGTATATCCCATTTTGGTGATCAATTAGAACTAACCCGCTTGTAATCACCCTTGCGCAAAAACAACTCACACAGTGCATTGGCGGCGGCGGCGCTCTTTTTATTGGTATTAAACGCTTTCTCAACCATCTTTGTACCTGTCACATAGGCATGCGTACGCTCAGCTTCCGTCAATTGTTCACTTTTGCTAGAATTTATGGATTCCAAGCCCAACAGGAGTAATGCAGGCCACTCCCCCGGATTCTAAGGCTTCCATTAATTAAGATAGACTTTCAAGAAGGGTATTTCGGAATGTACCACTTCCAGGCTACGTTGCCATGCTGCCTTGGCTTTAGCCTTTTGGTCCATAGCCCAAAAACATAGCCCTATCCCCACACGAGGATCCGGTATACACGAAGGGTTGTATCTGAGAACATCTTGAAATAATCGAAGAGCTTCCTTGTAATTTCGCTGTGCGTACACGATTCTAGCCTACATGTAAATTGTTATGATCGTATAATGATAAAAAGATACAAGTTTCTCACTTTGCCTAGCAACGCAACGACATTCGTGGGCTTCTCAGCTAGTACAGCATCAAAAGAACGCAGAGCATCATCCATTGACCGCGTAGCCAGTTGCTGTATGCCTGGAGAGCTAGATTGGTTTTGACCGTTCTTCGGAAACCAATAATACTGACCTCGGGTCAAGAAAGACAATGTGCCTCCTACACCTTCCCCTGCTTCCGCAGCAACACGCTCGCCAGTATTGAGGTATTGCGCAGCCTCTCGATAGAACTCTTCTTTCGGCTTCTCTGTGAGCACATCCTGACCTACAAGTAAGTCAGTATTTTGAGAACATGGTTTAAAGAGACAGTGGTCTCACGGGCATCTGGAAGCACTAATTTGGGTTGAGTACTGGCCCGTACAATCTTTATATTTGCGAGCAGAGCATACATGGGGGGTAGGGCCGCTGCCGAACCACTAGCATTGAAGGCTACGAAGAAATGAGCGATAAACCAGCGCGTCAGGGAGAGGAAACCATACATTCAACCGCAGTGAGTGCTATTCTTTCTGCAGCATCAAGATAACCCCTCCTCCAGTATTCCCCTGCGAGCTTTGTCCAAACCCATATCTTGCACTGGCCGTCTTTCAAAAGGTCCAAGACGTCCTCAGGGTTCGGATCGAGATTGTCGAGGTCTATTGTGATGACCTCCTGGCCGCCTAACTCTATATCGATGGAACGTCCTTGCACAACATCATCCATCCTAGGTCAAGTTTTGTCTACGAATACCGGATTGCCGGTGCAATAATGTCAGCGTCAAAGTGAGAAGGAAGGTGTGTTACAGAAGAGGCCTTCCGTTAACATCCCGGCCACGTGGTTCTACCAAATCTAGTATTACAAATGTACCTACAAACCATGCGTATCACTATCATTAATGCCACTGGCAAAGACTTAGTGGCCATTGAGCGCATGATTATGACCACGTACAGGTTGGCATTCCCCTCCGTCCCATTCCCATATATTTTGTGCCTCTCCAATGATCATTCTAGCAGCTTTCAAATCTTTCCCTCTCTCCCATGTTTCCATCCACCACTTGACTAACCAATGGCGTGTAATATACTTATACCAGATGTAGTGATTCCAACCATAACTAACGATCACGCGTGGGTTAATGTATATTTCGGACATATTGAATTGGCGTCGTAGATCGTATGGCAAAAGGAATGACTCGGACGAGTAACATTCCTTCATATCAGAAACTCTGAATTCCAGTGGTGGTGTAGTGGCTGGTGTCATAGTTTCAGGTCTGGGATAAGCTGGATGTGTTGAGGGTAACTGCTTGCTGAAGGTGGTTGTGGCTAGTCTTCCAGAAGTGCGCAGCTCGATGGGCAGAAGTGGCTCTGCTCTGAACGCCGTGATTCCATTCCAACAAGTGAAGACGGGCACAGGTTCGTCAGCCATGAGAGATTTCCTTCCCGACTCTTCAAGAAAATAAGGCCAAGCAGAAGACACCAACTTGCCAAATTGATCCCTTATTACCCATGCGTCATATAGCCTGTGTGTCCATCAGCATTGGAATCGCCGTAGCTATGTCGTGACTTGCCCCCAAAATGATAAATCCAAGCCACAAATCATGTCCCAGTTGCCGTCACGCGTTCGGAGAAGCTCGAGGATGGACTCGGCTGAGACTAGGATATCGTTCAAAAAAAGGACTATGTCAAAACCTCCTCTTTCAACAAGGGGTTCTAGCACACGATTTCTTAAAGCCGCAAGGAACCTGATTCGCTGCTTCTCTTTAGAGACGGACGTATCACCCACAATGATGCGCCGTGCTATTCCCATCTTCTCCAACGTTTTATCGAAGTCCAACAAAAGGGCTGGTGTGGCATCATTACTATAAGATTCGATTATCGAGACAAATACATTATCCTAGGTAAGATGAGTATTATATATCGTACTGACGTGTGCTCTCACCGTTCCAATGTAGCGAAGAACTCTGGCAACTTGCTTAGTCCAATATGGTATAATTTTCTCGTTGTTATGAAACATAGCGGCGACGAAGATTTTCCCTTTCGGCCCAGTTAGGTTGACAGAGCTTAAGAGAAGGAGTGATTTCACATACCTCCGTTTCCAAATCCCTCGGGCCGCGGTGAACTAACAGCTCGCGTAAGAAGAGGTCGAAAGCGGATGTCATTGGGTTGTTCATAAGAGCAAACCAAGTATACACCAAATGCAAAGAGGAAAAAGTATATCAGAAGTCGAATAGTCCACCACGACATCTGCTTGCGAAAGCACATCCTGCTTAGAGTTCGTGGTTCCTGGCGTCCCCGGAACACAGGCGCTAGTTCGTAGTCCCGATAACGGCCTCCCGTACTCGAGCAGTGGCGTATGAGTCTAGGAACCACTGTGTAGGCCATCATGAAAGCTGCCCAGACTGGGACCGTTACCATTAAAAGCACAAATCTGGTACGCGCTACAGGCCATGCTGGAAGCCATGCGCCAGCGCCCACCTCTCTTAACCAAAAGGCGCATATAATGGAATAAAGACAGCCGAAGAGCACGATAGGTAGCAGAACAGGTAAGAGGGCTAGAGTGTGCGGCAGCATCCTGTATACGTAATGCCGCATGGTAGTTGGGGGCGAACAACATGCACGCTTGGGCGCTTTTCAAAGGCAGGCAGAAGTTCCGACCGTCGTGGGAGACACCACACGGCTGAGCGCCATTCGTATTTTGGTCGAAACATACGGCGGTTGGGTGGCGGCGTTATTTCTACAAAGTTGCGAGACACGTCCGTGAGAAACTTTATAGGGAACAGCCGACATCGTCTGTTGCGTCAACACCGAACACAAAAACCCGACCGTGGACGCGGCCAACGCCAGCTTCAAGCCATCTAGCTTCACGGTATGTTATTCCGGACTCGTCTCTTCCCGCACGAGCAAGAACGAAAAAAATCGAGCATGTTGCGGGGTGGATGCGTCCATCTCACTCCCGGTGTTGACATGACCCCTGATATCGATTTTAGGTTACCAATCGTCAGTTATGGCCTCAAAATTACCATCTATCTTGAGTGCGACGGAGGAAGAAATACAGCTGTTGTTGGCTGCACAATGCCACATCGGCACGAAAAATTGCGACAAGCAAATGGAGCCATACGTCTGGAAGAGGAGAACTGATGGTACGTTTGTCCGCAGTGACTGCTATCTGCTGGCGAACATTCCCATCCTTCTTTCTAGGTATTCACCTTATTAACATTGGCAAGACCTGGGAAAAGCTCGTTTTCGCTGCTCGCATCATTGCTGCTATTGAAAATCCAAATGACATTTGCGTTATCGCTGCAAGGCCATACGGACACCGTGCTGTCCTCAAATTCGCCGCCAATACGGGAGCTCAAGCCATCGCTGGTCGCTTTACTCCTGGCTCCTTCACCAACTACATTACTCGGTCATTCAAAGAACCGCGTCTAATTATCGTCACCGATCCCCGAGTCGACCATCAAGCTATCCGTGAAGCATCCTACGTTAACATTCCCGTCATTGCCCTCTGTGATACCGATGCGCCGCTCAAATTTGTCGATGTCGCCATTCCCACCAACAACAAGACAAGGCATTCAATCGGCTTGATCTGGTGGTTGCTTGCACGTGAAGTTCTTCGGCTCAGGGGGACCATCCCTAGAACTCCGGATGGTTGGAATGTCATGGTTGACATGTTCTTCTACCGCGATCCAGAAGAGGTTGAGAAACAACAGCAAGAGGAGGCTGCAGCCAAGGCAACTGTTCAGCAGGGCGAAGTCGAAGCACCGGCAACTGAGTGGGATGTCGGAGGTGGTGGTCAGCCTGGTGGAATTAACCCGGTTCTTGCTCAAGAAGGCGGTGAGTTCAATATTTCACCCTAGTCACGTTCTATAGTAAACTGATTGGTTATTAGGTGCCCTGGATTGGGCCGCGGATGCACCTAGTGGCCCTACAGATTGGGCCGCCGAGCCTACAGGCACTGCTGGTTGGTCTGCCGAGCCTGCTGGCGACGGATGGAGTTGATCCGACGCATCCTCTCTCACACACTATGTTCGTATGCATGATATTGACCATGGTCCAATAAATAATAACTATGATACATGCATAACCGAAATTTTCCATTCGAATGTATGCTAATCACGAGTGCCAGTATTGTTTTCAACTGACGTTGCAGATGACTAGTTGAGGGGCCGCAATGCCTTTATGGAGGATTGTGGTTAGCATTGAAATAATCACAATGCGGAAATATACCATGTAGGAACAGCCGCCGTCTTTCAGCATCGTATGCGGCAGAGGTTATACCTGATGCAAGGCTTCCATCGTCCTCAAACACCTATCACGAACCTACTAGGTGATAAGGCATCAAGAAAAAAGGACTGCACTAACCTTATCAATTTGATATTTTTCGCCATAAAAGGCATTAGGGCCTGTGTTGATTGTGACACGAAGCGCAGAAGACGGTGAGGGAATTGAAGGATTTGCAAAATGTTGATATGCTAAGGTCAACGCATTCGTGAAACCTGGAAATGGGGTGTAGATAAAGCAGTATCACGTTAAAGGTGAACTCTACGGACCGGCTGCCCATATGGCACCATTAGTGTCAATGGAAATGTTGTCCAGAAGCCGATCTTCATATTCATGAATCATGCGACGAATTTGGAACAACTTAGTACTTACCTGTCTTGATGTACTCGGACAAGACAAGGCTATTGTCACTTTGCCGCTCTAGCACATAAACCCCGCCGCCCTTGCTATTGGCAACATATATTGTGCCATTTTCGGCTTTAGCAATGCCATTGCTGCCCTGTATGCCCTTCGTAGCATATTTGCAGCCTGTTTCAGTATGACAGTACACCACTGAGCTACTGGCACGTCCGAACAACTCTAGTTCTCGCAACTAGGAAGGAAGGCATTGTAAATCTCACAAAAGAATAGCCGAAAAAGCTCATACGATGCCAGTTTTCTCGCCATGGTCATTGGTAACATAGAAGGACTTTCCATCACCATAACCAACGACGTCATTGGGGGTTATGATGGTAGAATGTTCCACTGTCTTGATGTGACTGAGAACGGCGCCTCCGACGCTGGTTTCAAATATTTCTACAGCCGAGTCGGCGCCCACGACCTTGGCAGACTGGCCATTCGGCGGTGCGCGGTGATTAATAAGGTAAACGAAGAGGTGGTTAGGATCTGCCGTGTCCGGGACCACGTCCATGCCATGCACGGACAAGCCACGGCTGTTATCAAACTTAGAAAGCTCAAGACGGGTGACTTTAGCAGTGTTAGGATCATAGATCGCTACGTAGTCATCGCGTGATGCAGCTGCTTCATTGAGGCGACCGACGGCCGGGATCCAAAATGGGCGACTTGCAGGAGTGGAGCAGGCAAGGTAGACGCCACCAGTGGGTTGATGTATGACAAGTTCTGAGGAAACTGTGAGGTGGGTACGGGTTGGAGGCTCGGGGCTTACTCTCGCATGCCTGGAGCTGAGGGACAGAGTCGCAGTTAGTGTTTCCGATGGAATCTGGCTTTCGGTTGTATCCGACGACGGCAAGGAGGGGTTTGAGATGAAATTGATAGATTCCAACGAGGGCGGCAATGAAGACGACAGCGATGGTGATAAGCATGGTGATACGCGTATTATCACATATCATGTAACAGGACGCATATAGCTGTAACTGGGACGGGGAGCCGAGCTAAGGCAAAATGAGACTACAAAATCGGACATCTGACGTGTTAGGGTCGCAAGGACCATGGGTTCGTCTCCCTCCAAGCCAGATTCTGTTGTTGCACCTGCCCCCTCTTGCGACGAGAAGCAGCCGCTGCTTCTGCCTGCCTCTGTCGCCCCGTCGTCGCTCGACGGATCCATCTCCCAGAGCGTCATCTCCGCCTGGGAGGCCACCGCTGCTACCGACCCCAAGTTGCAGCTCGCGCGAATCATCCTATCCCACTCGGACATCCGCTCTGCCCTCGCCTCTCGCGTGACACGGGTTTCCGATGCTCATGTCTTCAACCATGTCCTGGACTTTAAGACAGGTCCTGTCACGGACCAGAAGAACAGCGGGAGGTGTTGGCTATTCGCTACCACCAATGCTATTCGGTATGAGATCATGAAGAGGCTCAACCTTAGTGACTTCCAGCTCTCTCAGGTGTGCACTTGTTGTCATTAACGTTCTATCTGCCTGTGCTGATCTGAGCGCCTAGTCTTATTTATTTTTCTGGGATAAACTCAACAGATCTAACTACTTTTTGGAGTTGACAATTCAACATGCGGACTTGCCTCTTGACAGTCGGTTGATGTACCACCTTTCTAACGAGCCCATTGGCGACGGTGGTCAATGGGACATGGTGGTGAACCTGATGGAAAACTATGGCCTTGTGCCCCAGGCACTTTACCCAGAGTCAACCCATTCGTCTCTAACAGGTCCACTCAACTCTTTGCTCAAGACAAAGCTGAGAGAAGATGCACTCATCCTTCGCAAACTAACCTCGTCCCTTCGTTCATCGCACGTTACCGGAGATCAGATTCTGATGGTTCTTCGATCAAAGAAGGAAGAACAAATGAAAGAGATTTACAACATCTTAACCGCTACATTGGGAGCTCCACCTGCCACGAACGACAAGTTCATTTGGGAGTACGTCGATGCAGCTGACAAGGCCGGCCGATGGGAAGGAACTCCCACCGAATTCTACAAGACCTTTGCATCAAAGCCTTACCCTGTAGGTGGTTTTTTTTTTTTTTTGTCCATAATGTAGCTCTCCCCGACGACCGTACCCAGCCTGTAGATTCGTTCTCTCTTATTAACGACCCCCGGAATGAATATTCGAAGCTTTATACCGTAGATAAACTCGGGAATGTTTGGGGTGGCAGGCCTGTATTGTGTATGATCTCCATCCTTTCCCCCGGAGTGTCTCCGGCTGATTTCATTATGCAGACGTGAACACTGACACGGAAACTTTGAAGAATGTTGTAGTCAAGGTATGCGAGTCTTCTAATAACACTCGAGCGGTAATTAAATGCTCCTTAGTTGATTAAGGCGGGACAGCCCGTGTTCTTCGGATGTGATGTTGGCAAGTTTTCGGAGTCCAGCTCAGGTATTATGGATATTAATCTTTTTGAATACGAGGTGCCTTTCTCCGTCTTTTCACAAGAGCAACAACATTTTAAACTGTTCTTAGAATGCATTTAACATCAAATTTGGCCTTTCCAAGGCCGAAAGACTTCAGACTTACGAGTCAGCTATGACACATGCGATGCTCATATCGGGCGTCCATCTCGATTCCTCAGGTAAACCAGTCCGTTACAAGGTTGAGAATTCTTGGGGGGAGAAGGCCGGAAACAAGGGCTATTTTGTCATGACAGATGCCTGGTTCGATCAGTGAGTAGTACTAAATTGTCACCTCTTTCCTTTCTAATTTTCCGCTTTCGTTAGATTTGTATACCAGGTTGTAGTACCGAATGCCTTAGCCCCAAAGGACCTCGTGCAGGTGTATGAGTCGGGTGATGCAACTGTGCTACCCCCATGGGATCCTATGGTACGACAACCTGTGGTGCTTTCACGCTATCCTCGCTAACTGTTATATCAATAGGGTGCTCTTGCATGATTTTTCGATTTGGATATGTATATATCAGTCGAAATTTGCGTCTGGACGTGATAGAATACAGGAGTAGAGTAGCAGTTGTATGTACCTTACACGTATTTGACAGATCCTTGCCCATTGTGGGTGAGCCGTCAGTGTGAAACACTATCTGAGGCTGTGTCAACCCATTATAATGGACATTCACCGCATAGGACCTGCTTGTCTTGCAAACTACTATGCTAAACCTTCAGTCGAGAGGCGTACGAGGAACATGTAAGTTCGCAGACGGGAAATAGAAGTTTCGCAGTCTAACACCGCTACACAGATAACCGGATACCCAACAATGAAAGTAGAGACGAGCTTGAGGGTGATTCGATACTCGAGGAAGCCCCATCCAGATGGCAAAAGCGCCAAGGTCCACCGCGCTGCATTTGTTGTGGAATGAGGTATGCTTCAGCCCCAGACACTACAGTGGTATTCAGATAGCTTTTCTGCAGCATAGGAACATTTTGCAAAATCGTTGGAACTGTATCGGCGATCTTCGTCGCATGGATGCTCGTCAAACTTGCTCTATGGGCATTCAAAGCAAGTCTATCTACAGAGATAGCATATTCAACGGCACCTAATCTCTGTCAACAGGATGCCCCCACTGGATTGGAGAGCATGCCCAAATTCAGCACGTCCTTAGGGTGCTTGGCTGCTCCCCACATCTACAAGAACCATACGATGACAGTGAGTATACCATTCGACAAAATTAGTGCGAACCACGTCTTCGATGTGTACGGTGATATCGTTGGCACAATCGTAGTAGCGGAGGGAGCACCTCAGGATACCGAGGTCAAGTATGAAATGACAATTCGTGCAAACGACCCAGCACTCCTGGATGGCCTATCCTTCCACGACGCCGAGGTTGCGTCAGACGGGACTGTGCGGAATAGCCAGTTCGTGATTTTCTCACCAAGCATAACCACACCGGACGCATCTTGTATGCGTTACGACATCAAATTGTTTGTACCACCGTCCCTCAAAAAACTTCACGTTGCTGCACATGCTGTCACTCACCTCAAGATGGACCCTAAATCGAATATCCAGTTGGACAGGTTTCACGCGACTCTCGTTGCAATGGATACTAATAACCTTGTCGTTCCACACCAGTCTCTTCATGCCGACACTCTTGGACTAGAAGTATCTCGCGGCTGGATCGTCGGCGAGGTCAGCATTGCTAACACTACTTCCATCACGACTCAGCGCGGAGATGGCATTGCCAATATTCGGGTACATCCACTACCACCGGCGAACAGCGACATGCCTGAAAAGGCCGCGTTGTGGACGGTGACTGGCTCTGGCAGAAGCGATTTTTCCTGGGTTGCTGACCGTAATGCGAGAAAGCGACCGATTGAAGCCGACCACAAGTCATCCCAAAACGGAGACGTCTATCTTTACTACGGTGACGCCGATTTTAAGGGTCTGATTTCGTTAGACTCCGGTTCTTTCATCGCGAGGAATATACATAAGATCCGAGATGGTTTAGACGAAGGGGATATTTGGTCGCACTGGGCTGGGGATCAGACAGGGTCTGATAGGGTGATGATACAATCTAGAGGATGGACGGGTTTGTATTTTTAGAATGGATCAAATGCATTGCAGCACGGCAATCTATGACTTTACCAAAGGGCATTCGATGCCGACCTTATGTTAGAGCAAACAAACAAACAGCGATTTTGGTGCATGACGGCAGTAGGTGACTTAGCAGGTGGGGCAATCGTCAATTAGGTATAGTAGTAATTGCGAGGAGAGGAGACTACCGAGTTCTAGTGGCAAACCATGTGGGCAGAAATTCTATCCGCCGAGTCGCTTGGTATCTTCCCCCGGGTCTGCAATGGCATTCCTGCGATCGTAGACATTCGCAGTCGCATGCCGGCTTCTGGCAACGACGTTTACCATTGCTTCTCTGCGAGTGACGGTCATCTGGTAGACAAATATGCCGACCGTCTATAGCTGCGTGAACTACCGTCAAAACAGGTGATGATACTTCAGCGCACCAGGACGACGGCCGACAAGAAGACGTGGTCCTTCCAGCGGTCATCTATCTTTCCCCCAGAGTAAAGTTCTTGTGCACGTTTTGCTTGGGATGCAGCACGCCATGCTGCCGCCGTAGGATATCCTCCCTCCCTTGCCCACGCTGATGGCCCGCCGGATGTGCCGTCAACAGCAGCGCCCGATTTTCCTCTGAGAATATCGTATGCAGCAGTGATAGCTTGGAAGCGGGCGTGGGCAATGTCCGGGACCACTGAAGGACCAGCTTTGTCAGGATGGTATATCCGGACTAGGTCATAGTCTGCCAGGCAAGAGTTTTTAGAGAATAAGAGTGTCATTGTGCAGGTTCCTTACACCGGGCTTTTATGTCTTCCTCAGTAGCACTTGAGGGGAGATGAAATATTTGATGAGGCGTAGGATTTTGGTGCACAGGGAATGGGTAAGGGTTGCGCAGATGGGACGAGGTGGATGTTAATCGAGAAATCCGCAAGAAAGGTTGTGTCCGACCCGAGCATTGAGTGAACAACGCGTTTAAACGTCGGGAGGGTATGTAAAGCTCCTTAAAGAATGTCGACATGCAATGAAAATGTCATGAGTGCCTCAGGAAAGTTATTACAATTGAAGCGTGAAACAAGTTTAAATCAAAAATACTCTGTTCTATCTATTGGAATAACAGTACGCTAACAAACTAGATAAATGATAACGAAATGAACGGGTGATGCCACTACACGGTAATGGTATGATATGCTATACTTTTGTGAATGGTGGGTGTTCCAGATGAAGAGGAAAATGGGAAAGAAAATGCTATTATCTATGGTTGGTGTCCTTGAGACGAATGCCGATGCTGTTGTTCTGACTGTTCACTGGGGTCATGAGAGACAGGTGTCGTTGGTGTATGTGGTGATGATGATAAATCGCTCATCGTCAGTAAACCGGATTGGTGGTTTGCTGACGAGTTAGAGGGCGATCCGGGCGCCGATAACGTGAAGGACCATCTCCGCGGGAGAAGAGATCCTAAGGTTATTGTTCCTGACTCTCTTGATGATACGCGCGACCCCATGCTAGTTGTCGGTGATGCGACCGTCGAAAAGTCATGGGCTTGCAGGAATCGCCGGTCGCGAGGCGAGCCGTGATCAGGAGTCGGATTAACCGGTCGTCCGACGGCTTGTTCGGGATCCCATGAGCTGGACGACTTCTTCTCCGTTGTTCCAGATTCAGAATCACGTAACCTATCTGGAAAGGAAGACGTGGAGCCCTTCGAAATAACCAGGCTGGTCTTATCGAAAACGAGTTCAAAGACGATCCTTGCAAATATGACAAGGACCGCCACGGAAAAGATGACTATAATGACGAAACCAATGACGACGCGTTTGATCGCGTTGACCTTCAGATTCTCCAAGAATGCAATTAACAAGCCTGAGCATACGAGCCTGACGATCGCCAGGAAACCCGACAAAATGTCACCGCGTCGAGTTCTGTATGGCCGAGAAAAACACAGCGCCAGTAGGAATAGACCTTCAGTGATGACTATCCCTGTGATTTGTGCGAGTCCATTGGCCTTTGCAAATGCAATAAAGATGGACTTGAGTAAAACTGCGAGGAGGGTCGGCACGAAAAAGTAGAAGCGGGATGCCCGATATCGTGCATACAAGGGACCGTACGGGACAATCATAACTTGTTGAGAATAAATCCAAGGAGTGGAGAAGATGTAAGAAGAGCGAAGGACAGAAATTACTGGGTAACCAACAACTCCTAGGATAGCGACAAGAGTGAAGACGGAGAGAAGAATAGACAGCCATGAATCTCTCAGAGTCCATTGATAGAAAATGAAAGTTAGCAAAGGGACAGATGTAATTAAGCCCTACAGAGTATTAGCGGCCTCCTTACTCGTTAAAAAATACACATACCAGGCGTAAGGCCCATGCCCTAGCATAGCTCGGATATACTTGTAACAGTTCTCCCCATAATATAATATTTTTTGGATTCTTCCTTCTGGCGAGGATAAATAGCATAAGATAGACGAGAGCAAAAGCCGCTACCGCTATGGCTGACAGCACCAAGGTGGTAAGAAATATTGTCATGAACGCATTCGCCGTCGCGATATGAATTGAATTGACGTATATCGGTACACCTGCCTGCAAAACATTGGAGGAGTCGGCGGTGACGGTTTGCACCTGTTCTTGAACAGTAGAGCGTGAGAAAGCCATCCTCTCTGGAAGAATTCCCGAGCTATAGAGGGCAGGTTTTACCAGACATTCAACAAAACGAAGTGTAGGGTCTGTAGCACGGGTCACCAATGCCTGTAAGTTTCCTATCGCTTCATTGTATGGGCTCAGTTTGCGGTTTACTAGACCCACAACAGATCCTGTACTAGAATCCGCGAGCGTTCCTCCAGTCAAGTGGCGCATGTGGTTAATGGAGCCCTGTATGTTTGTTGATGTCAGGAAACCCATAGCCCAAGCGAAGTTGAGAGTATAGGCACGATAGACGGATGGATAATTCAGACTAAGAAGTGCTGTGGTTGCAATGCTTTGATATAAATAAAAAAGATCGAGGAGTATGAATGGAGCCAGAGCTTCTGGTGACCATGATTGCCAGACCGCCGATAACAAGGCTGCGATAGCGAATCCTCCTGTTACCCACTCGACAGCTGGTTGATGTGTGGACCAGCCATTTGAAAGCGTAGCTTGCACGCAGGCTTTAACATTGCCAGTGCCCACTTCGGAAAGGGTAAGCTGGGCGAAGCCTTCAAGATCTGGGATTTTGAAGCCAATACTCGGGATTCTTCCAGCGATACCGAGTGACTTTGGTAAAGACAGAACATCCGTGCCCGTGAAATTGTACATGGGCAAAGGACACAATGCTCCATCGAAAATGCTGCAAAGATCAATCGTGTAATTAACAGGATGAAGCCCGTAGACGTTCAGAAACAAATTTGCGGTCACGTTGACATTGGCTTCCTGTCCATCTGTCGTCAGGTCCCATACATGTACAATAAGATGGTACAGCACCAACCACACTCGCAGCAGAAATGTTGAAAAAGACAGATTCGTTATTTGCGAAGTAAATAACGTCAAATTGCTGTATGAGTAAAGTTTCTGGAGGTTCACAGTAGGTGACGGAGGAGGTGACTGAGGGAACGGAATATATTTAGTGGAGGGGCGCCGAACATGCCAGTAGACGTTACGTACATATGACTTCTTCTCTAGAATAAGCAGTAGGTGCGAAGAGTAGAACAAGGAGGGAAAGAACTCGCAACCTGGCGAGCGTCGAAAAACGCATGAGTGGGTTGTGGAAAGATAACTGCAGCCCTGCTGTGCAGATATATCAGAAAATAACGGGGCCGGGTTGTAGCGTGCCTGCAGCGAGGCATTGTTCTTCTTACCGTAAGCCTAGAAAACAAAGGTTGACACTTTATTGTTCTCTGCGACTGCGTTGCTAGGAGCGGTTCTACTACCTAATTGGATGGGGGGTGCGTTGTCTGTCAAGCGTTTGTCGAAAGGAGGAGAATAAGTGGAATCTGGACTTTGCAATGGGTGGAGCATTGCCTCCACTGCCCCTTTGGGCTATCGACACTCCGGCACATGCACTATATCTGAGCTGACTAAACGGCACGGACTTGTGTTTTTCCGCCGCCCGTTCCTCTCGTATGGCAGCCATGAGGTCCAAGAGCCACAAGTAACTTTCATTAGAAAACGGGCGTTGGAGGCCTTGGCCGGGGGCGGTGGATACAATTTTCCCACGGGCAACAAAACCGGAAAGTCCCGCGTGTCCGAGGTACACCGAGTTTCTTTGCCTTCACATACAACATGTTGCTCACTGCTCGCTGTGTTGCTGCCGCACCGGGCTTCGGTCATCGCGCTGCCTCTGCCATTGCTTCCAAATATTCTAAAGCTACCTTTAATGCAGCTCTTTCAAAATCACCCGTGACACTAAACAAAGTTCACGCCGAACTTTCTAATTTGTCCAACGCAATCAAGTCCAAGCCGGAGGTTGATGCCTTCGTGCGCAATCCAACACTCTCTACAAAGGATCGCTTGGCTGGTCTTTCGACCCTCTTCTCTTCGCTCGAAGGCGCTGGTGCAAAGAAAGAGCCAGTCTCGGACATCACCAAGAATTTACTCGCTGTGCTGTCGGAGAACGGGAGGCTTGGGGAGATGGAGGGTGTTGTTGAGGGATTCAACGAGCTCGTTGCGCAATACAAGGGTGAACTGACGATTTCCGTGACCTCGGCAGATGCACTGCCAAAAGATATTCTTACCCGTCTGGAGACGGCACTCAAGCAATCTGAATCAGGCCAGAAGGCCAAAGTGCTGAAAATTGTTAACAAGGTAACGATTTAGCGATGATCTCTGAAACACGTCTTATAGTGACAAAAGGTCAACCCATCCGTGCTGGGAGGTATCATTGTGGATTTTGGCGACAAGACGATCGACTTGAGTGTGTCATCGCGGGTGACTAAGCTGAACAATGCCCTACAGCGTAAGAAGCTAGCACGACCATTGGCACCAATCTAACCAGTTTTACAGAAAGCGTTTGATACCGTCGGCAGACATTGGACAGTGGTAGTGAGATTTGTAGACGTAAATGCAACAGTTGTGCTGAATTGTGTGAGAACGTGCGCGTTGAGACGTTGAAGCGTTCGTTTGGCGCTCCTTTTATACCCACCGAGTGTATATATCCCTCCGACGTCGACTCTTGAAATGTTGTGCCTATTTCCATTGTATCCTCAGCTTGTGAAACTACCGTGTATTATGGTCGCAATGGTCGGCCTTCAGGTTGCCACAACCCCCCCCCATCCACCCCCCACCGCAGGTGAATTGGCCAGATCAACACCTCTAGAGGTTGTCATCAGGCAGCGCGTAGGTCGGACAGCTGTCAAGGTCAGTTACTCTTAATCTTGCCTGGGAAAATAAACTAAGCTGATAGCTGCGCAGGCAATTTGCTGGACTGCTGCCCTAGCGGAAGCGTCGGTGATAATTGCAAATCAGGTCCGCTGGTGGCGCCTTTCTCATGTTATCCTGTCGTTCCTGGTCTTTGAGAACAGTCCTGATAGGATACGAGCCACGCCGTTCTTTTTTCTCGGTACATTCCTGATCAGTCTAGGTGGCTATATCCGCTACAGGTGCTACAAAGAAATGGGAAGTATGTTCACGTTTGAAATGAGCATTCGCCAAGATCATCGGCTTGTAACCAGTGGGCCATACAGTATCGTACGGCATCCCGGCTATACAGGTATTTTGTGCACGGCTACGGGCTTCGCTCTATGGCATTTGTCCACGGTATGCGTGATATACCTCACGGCGACCTGCCCCCATCTCTAATGTGTTATCAAGGGTTCCTGGGTTAGGGAATGTGGCGCCCTGACGAGTAAGCCCTGTCAAGCAGTATTTTGGGCGCATTCTCTCCTGGCGTCTACTATCTGCAGTGGTCTCATTTCCCGTATATTTAAAGAGGACGAGGCGCTTCGTGGTGCATTTGGAGAAACATGGGAGGCATGGGCGAGAGATGTGCCATATAAGCTAATTCCAGGGTTATACTGATGTTATATAATCCTACCATGATCACAGCTTTCCCTTATCTAATCAGGCCCGAGTCATGTCTCCTGTGCTATCCTTCCCTGCCGTCCTTCAAAATCCAGGTCTAGTTTCCCGCTTCGCTCAGATCCAGGCGGCCGCCAATCCCCAGGCTTATGTTTCCGATCCAGCCCCAGCCAGCCCCAAGCCACCCCGGAGGGCCCAGTGCGAAGGTAAACGATGGATAAGGCGCAAGGACAACGGTGAGTCGTGTGGACGCGGAGGCTGACCGCCTTTCTTATCACTCTGCAGCTGAGTTCACTGGAAACCCATACATCGTAGCAGCCACTAGACGTGACTATACTATTCAGCCCCCATTTACCCGCTCCACTTTTTCGGAGCCCCTCCCGCCGTATCTTCCTAGAACGATGAAGGTTCCCCCTGCAGAAATACCTCATCCTGACGCTATGTCTGCCAACGCCGGTCGATTTTCTCTGAGCCTCAAGGGTATGCGCAAGGCGCTCCGCCAGTCAGGTAGTCGCGCTGAGGTTCTCGTTCGCAATATTGAGCAAGAACTGGTGGAATGGTTGTGGGAGGGCGGCACCCTCCTCGATCCTGATTCGGCCCCGCTTTCCGGAGACATGGATATGCAGGACCTTGTGTGTCGTGCAACACCCATCGGGGACCTAAACACCATACTTGAAGTCAAGCGTACGCCACTACAATTGATCTGGTACATCGCGGACGATGCGTTTGCTCGTTACGTCTTACACTGCTGCGCGCGATATCACGAGGTCGTTAGCTACAGTAAGAATTCGCAGCTGACCATCATTTCTTCCTAACGGACAAAAATAGGTAAGGACGTGGCAGGATATCGCTTGACATATCTTCTTCGGCCAAACGTCACACGCCCAGACCATCGTGCCCCTGCAGCGCTCGACACACCTCCAGTCACTGATGTTGATTATTCTTCTCACCCCGAGTCTGAAACCGACTTCTTGTCTGATATATCAGAACGAGAAGCCGATGTGGAGATGTTCAAAAATTCGGATACTAGCTTGGGCGCGATTACCGAAGCCAAGCCTGCGCAATATCCAAGCCCAGATTCGGCTGACTCAGCTGAAGCAGGAAGGCGGAATATTTCATCCGTCCAAGGTGACAACCTGTCAGATACGGCTGATATTGACGACTCGGCCAGTGAACTGGGCTATGTTGCTGTCAAATTGTCTTCACTTAGTGTTGGCTCTCGAGATTCCGAGGAATTCGTGACTGTCGATGTAGAGCAACGGTCAATGAATGGGCTTGGTTCTGCTTCGCAGTCAACGCCTCAATATTTCCCTGCTCGCTATGGCCATTCTGTTTCGGCCCGTCGGCGGACGTGGGACCGTTCAGTGTCCTCGCCGTCTCGGTCTCCATCCAAGACAATGTCACCACGTCGTGCGGCAGCTCGACGGCATTATGAAGCTCCAAGAGCAACAGTCGCTACACTGGGAGCCACGAGACCGCAAACTCTTTATGATTATCTTTACTCGTAGGACGGTATGTGAAAGATGGTGTGTATGATACTCTCAGGTAAGTAAGCTGCTTCTACATGTGCGTAGACTGTCCTTTGAAGATCCTTACATATATCATACAATCGCAAGTAGACGTAAATGTGAAGTTGAGTGCGCGCATCGTCATCCAGTGATGAGCGTCGTGAACAGGTATAATGTTGAGCCGATAAATCGCTGGCAATACATGATGAGGAACGTCCGTACGCTGTTGAAACTTACTTACAATAGCGTTGGATATTGCAGTGAAGACGAGAACGAAAATCAGGTATGCTTTAGTTCGGTTTACGCTGCCAGCATTTCCGAATGTACTGCTCGATCCCGAGCCAGCCAAAATGCCCACGAGCAGTAATCCCTATGAAGTTTCAGAAGTGAGAAGAGGCAAAAATCCGTTAAGAAAATACGAACGTTGGACAGAACCCATGCCAGCAGAACCTAATCATGTAAATTTCAAGAGCGTGAATTTTGCGCGGGTAAGGAGTGACCTACGTTTGTTCGCACATTTGCATAATAATCTTTAGCCGCCAACTCTTTCTCTGTGTCGGTGAGAACTTTCTCAATTTTCTTCTTCCCCTTTCCTTTTTCTCCCATGTTACGAACTCGCAAATTTTCCAGAGCCTCTTCATATATGCTGTTGACGTCCGCCGGCGATGACAATATTTCGACATCGACCTGTGATTCGCTATTTTGTACTACTGCCCCCAAATCCGTATCTGGTATAGAGTCTTGTTTAGTACCCCACGAAATCTAGATATAGCTTATTGTTATCCGCCACACTTGTGCAAGAAAAAATATACATCATCCAGGTTTGAAAATGCATATCTTTCAGGTGATTAATTTCCTGAACAACCAAGTGTGATGATACTCACATGCTCAGGATGTTGATATAGGTCGGTGAAAGCAATAGATATGGGATGAAACTGGTAATCATATGCCAGGGATCAAATGCCAAGATGCTACTCAAAGCATACACTGGATTGGGCGTCAGCAAATGACAGGGAGATCGACGAAGATACTTACATCCATAAGTAATAATAACACTAAATAAAATTGTGTCATTGGCGGGACCCCCTTCTTTAATTGCCTGGATTGCGCAGAAGACAGATGCGAATATCATGTATATCATTATAAAACTTAGAAGAATTGCAGTCGTCTTGTATTTCCATTTAGACCTAGCACTTTATCAGTTGGGCGTTGCACAGATAAGAAAATGACTTACGCTCGGGGCTTATTGCCCATGGAGAACAAGAAACAGGCTGCAACCATAGAAGCCATGAGGTACTGAACACCAAAGGAATGAAAAAATGCATTGTGCAGCTTAAATGCGATGTTCCTACATGGACGAGCGAGTTAAAGTATTGGACACCAGAAAGTCCAAATGACGGATCCTCTAAAGAGGACGTTAGTACTACCTGAGCACCTTGTGAGTATCATCACTAATTCCACCGGGAGAAGCTTACGAAGAACAGGTAGAAGTTGCCCTGGGTTCTCGTCAGCGGCTTGGTAAGGCAAAAATAATAGAAGACTCACGACGCTGAACCAAGAGAAAGTTAGATTTATGATATTATACACCGTTTCGATCATCAAGACAATCTTGCGCGTCAGGCTGTGACCAGAGCGTAGGATCTGTCCTACATGAGCGATAGCATAAGTTGCTGCAAAGAAAGAGCCATTAAGCCATCGCCGCCTTTGGCTTATGAATTCCGGCAATGCATCAGGTACGTCGGTCTCTCCAACTGCACCCTTGACATATCTCAAGACCCTTGTGGACGTCAGGTAATGGTCTAGACAAGTATTTACATCTTATTACCAATTCGAGTTTGCTTTGGAAATCAACTCAAAGCATAGGATACGCTGTGGGGGACGGTTGAAATATTAACAGACGAAAACGCGACTGACTTACGTCCTCTGCCAGGTCTAAGGAGAAAGTGAATTGGAATAATAGTATATATGCTCTCGCTTGGCACTCACACATGTTGGAGGTAAAGATATCGGTGTCATGCCCATGAAGGACTTCACCCTTGAAGTAGGATGCCAACGGACCTCGCCCAAATTCGTCGTTTTGAAGAGCTATATATCTGTACGCTGAGAATGCGCCCGGCTTTTTGAAGTGACAGTAAGCATAGCTTTCAAGATTCTACAAGAAAGGCTTACTAAAACGCTGATATAACCAAACATAGATTCTGTGGGCTTGTCAAGTATACCACTAACTTTATACTCAAAGTTCTGGGCTGCGACTGCAAATTATTATTAACTCAGCGATGAAGCGCGTTGGATGTGCTCGGTAGACCAACCTAGTGGATTCAGCAGCAAAGACCAGTTCTTTCCTTTGTATACTGAAATTTCGCCACAGGCACCTGCAACGTTCGAGTTAAGGTCGAACACTTTCCACAAGCGATATAAACTGGTGTTCCCGGGACGCGTTCCAACATCCAACAGGATGCACACATTGGGCTAAGAAATTGGATGAGCACTGAGTGGGCGGTCCTCGTGGTACAAACCTGTAATAATGATCCAAATCCATTAAAGAACCAACGATGACTGTTTATTTTCTTTTGATTCTTTTCTTTCATGCAGAATATTATTTGTGTTGGGACTATACCCTTGTCAGGGTATTTGAAATGAAGATTGGGATCCAGAGCAAAAGACGTTGTATATTCGAAGAGATGTGCTGTGACCGGAACGCCATTGACCATGTTTTTCATATGATCCCCTGCTTGATATACACCAAGAAGTGTGAGACAATCAAGCACACGGGGATGGACCTTTTTTCGACCATCCGCCATGATACAGACTACTACCTTATTTGACAAGTTACGGCAAGAGAAGCTGAGTTTGTGGTGGAGTAACTGACCTTCTCCCAAGAATTTGGACCCCATGTTTGGGAATTTTTACGCGTACAAAGATGTGCGATGTTACGCATTACTCCATAAAGAGTCCTGCAAAATAACACCTCGTCCTCCTGCAAATATTTGATGAGTACTGTGCATTCAGGTTCGGCAGGACATCCCACAAACGTTATACATAGTGATGCAGATGAATAGCTCAGTTTTTCTGCCGTTCTCATTCTGCCTAAGAAAGATTCCCTTCTTTTCAAATTCGTCCGGATCGCAAGTCACGGCAGTATACCGTGTTTTGATTGTTTCTGGTTCCCCGCGCCTGGGCAGAATAAGCTTGGGCGGCACGTTAAGATTAACGACGAGATTGCCATTCGTCAATTGCACACGTTTCTTTGTTTTATGACGACGGATAACACGGCCAGATGGTGCAGGTCCATAATGGCGAGTCTCGGGTGGCTCAGACGAAAGCTCAGAATGTTGAGTAGATGTGGGTGTAGCCGGAACAGGATCATACAGAATGGTATGACCAGTTTGGGGATCGTACGACACGTCGGTGGAAGAGGAATAAATGCTATTGTATACTGTAGGAAGCACTGCCTTCTCTGGGTCCAAAGCATATCGTCCAGAATGTGGACGTTGAGGCGAAGTGTAATGAACACTGGCGTCGCCCACAACGTAGTAGTCTTCGTCGTCCACCGCAGGTGTCGGTGATCGCGAGCGGGGAGGTTGGTATGAAGCACGGGAATAAGATCCAGATGCATAAGCTTCAGTATCGTGGCTAAAGTGGTCTATCTCGGTGCCAGTTGCAAGGGGTAAGGTTTCGTATGAAGATACATAGGAGTTGTTCGAATGGCTTGAGGGTGGATAGTACGGCTGGTCGAAGTACATGGAGGATGTCGGGGTTTGAGCGTCGGCAAAAGGATTCGCTGCATGCTGAGCCTGTTCGTTTAGGTGGAGAGTTTCGCCTGTGAAGATGGGTTCGAGATACTGGCCTGGCTGGTAGGGGCGGTACTGAGAGTTGTTAGGATCTTGCTGGTACGCAGGTGAGTCTGCGTCTGGCGAGTCGACTGTGGGGGCGGGTTTTCTGCGCGCCATGGCTTGAACAAGACGCGATTGGTCATGTGACCGCGCAGAGACGCCGTAAGGGACACGCTGCTCCATCGTGCACCCCAATGCACCTCAGAGTCGGCCCCGTTGTCGGCCTCCATGGACATCTTATTCTCCATAGCTAGCGGGCTTGGCCTCAGGCTGATATGCGGCAACCTTCCTGAGCCGGTGAACGGACTTTCCCCCGTTTTCATTGGGCTGTGGGAGGGTACACTGTCCCATCTGCTCATCTCTCTCGACCCCGACGGCGCACAGATAAGTACAGATCATTTTCTTGCCTATTGCGTTCGCCTCGTCGTCGATCTCGTCCATTCCCAAGATCCCTTGAGACCAGTTGCCGTCGCACTCTGGACAGGTGTAGGCATTTTCCTATGTCAGGCCATAAACTACCAGTCCCCAAATGAGCATCGAAAACGAAGCAGGAGACGGAAGGCCTCTGGCACAACATCTCTTCCCTCTCACATCCGCGTTTACGAACCTCCTCCTTCCCAGAAGATTGAACCTTCGTCAAATCAAGCCTCTTCTCGTCCAGAGATGCCGCCTCATGAACGTCCGAGTACTCCACCAAGCTTCTTCCTTCAGGGAGAAGATTCCGAGGTCATGAATTTCTCTCCAGTCCTCGACCCTTCACTACAGACCGACCCTGCTTCTATTCCCCCTCGACCACCATCCGCAATAGCACCCTTGCTCGAAGCCGCTTCCGATGGTGACCCATTACAAGTTCCTGCCTCCCTCCCAACACCGCCTGCGACCTCATTTTCGGCTGACATTGACAAAGAGTCTAGTGATTCAGGCCGACGACTTTCAACTATAGTCGAAGCTCCGTCAGGAGAAGAGACATCCACCTTTGCACCGGTAAATAAAGGCGAGTCTGGTCGAGACGAACTCGGCGCCTTCAGGAATAAAGCGCCGCCGGTCGAGACAAGGGATCAAGAGCAAAATACGATTCACACTCCAACCAAAGCCGATCTAATACCGCTACCTGTTCCCGACCCGTACACGCGGCAGTCGTGGCGCAAAAAAACTGCGGTATCTCATAATTCTAGCAGGATCCTCGCTACGGCAGACACAGCGCCGCCTGCGATTGTTACTAACGTCAACCCCGTCACCGCCAAACTCCTTCTAAGGCCATATACCAGCGATGAAGAAGTGGTATCTGATGAACTTCAAACACCCCTTAATCCTGTCTCTCGTGCTCTGCTGGAAGATGACGCCGACAACGTTTTCTCGGAAAACGATAACGACGAACTACAAACACCTTCTATGTTGAGGCGTCACTTGGGTGATGGACAGTTGTCTCCGTTGTCGTTGCCAGTTCAAGTCCGATTGGCAGATGAAACAGCAAGGCTTACGGAAAGCAACACACATTACATTGAATCAGGTGATGACCGTGACCTTGGGCAGCTAACAATTCTTAATCCCCCCCGGCGTGTCACCGGCCAGTCCATTGATGCAGTAATTGCAGCGTCGAACAGTGTAATTCCCAGAAATTCATTGCTAATGACCTCTGAGTCTGCACTTTCTTCACCCATCTCGGAGACAGCATCAAGCAAATTATCCGATGTTGACCCGAAGGAACTTTACTCCCGTGGAGATGAGTGGAGGAAGAAAGCTTGGGAGGAAGAGAGGAGGCTCTCCGAATTAAGGACGGAGTATAGGAAGGCTGTAGGGGAGAAGCGAGTTAAAGATGCGTTCATGCTGAAAGGTCAGATCACCAAAACAATCGAAACCATTCAAAAATTACATGAAAAGGCCGCAAAGCGATATTACAAAGGTTCGCCCGAAATTTATTGAGGGGTTATTCATCATATAGATGTAAACGCGACCGCAGCTCGGAATCCGCCAGAACGACTGCTAACCGTTGACGTTCATGGCTTACGCGTCCAGGAAGCCATTGAAATCACTGAAAAGGCATTTCGTGATGCTTTGACCTCAGGACATGGGACGCTGAGAGTAATTACGGGCAGGGGTTTACATTCCAAGAACAACTTGCCAGTTCTCCGGAATGCTTTGATCAGGGAAATGGAAAAGTAGGTTTTATTAATCTAGCAACCTCGAATCAATAGTTGAATGGGTCACAACAGACAGAGAATACCTTGCGAACAAGATCCTGTTAACCCAGGGGCACTAATTTTATCATTACCCCTGTGAATCTATGCGATTGTAATATAGTGTGAATAAGTTGTTAGTCGGTTATCTATTACTCTCTCCGCCATTGTGTTCGACCCCGTGTAAGGTGCAACAGTACCATCCGATAACTGTCTGGAAACAGGAACATCCATAAGCTAAAATCGTCGGTCCCTGTTAATGGCAACCGAGGCAGGTGTCCTTCGTTTCTTAAATAGACTTCCACCTGTTGTCTGGGTAGACGTTTCTGGTGGCTCCTCGACTTTAGTGACCATCGCATCCTGTGACCCAAGTTTCAGCAGAGTCTCCGCTGAGATATCACCATGAGATGTCTCCACGTCCTCTTCTTTCTTAATCCCGCTCTGCAGTTGCTGTTCAGTAGTATTTGAAAGTGAAGACTCTTCCGGACGTTCCCATTGTACTTTGACCCATTTGTGGGGTCCTGCCGGCTTGGGTCCCTCGTCTCCTAGCTTGACGACCGATGAAGCCTCATCTTTCGGTTCTATGATGGAAGGCGCTGATTCCTTCTTTTTCACTTTTATATGTATAATCCCCGGGTCGTATACCTCTCCCAACCCGGTGTGAACCGTTCTCTTTCGTAGCTTGGAATGGCGGTCAAAATCGTCATCTGAATGCGCTTCTGCCTCCCTTTTAGCGGGGATCTGTACGGATGGATCCACATTTTCCTCCTCTATAGATGGGGTCGGCGGTCGCGGTGATGGCGTGACGACTTGCCAATCGCCAATTACACCTTGCATGCGGCGGCGGTCGGCTTCTGCAGCTACTCTTTCCGCATCTGGATCTTTGTATCCAAGTGATTCGGCAGTAGTATAGTTTGCGAAAGGATTAGAAGGTTTGACCGCCGGTTTCTGAATAGCGGGAGCGGATGAAGCAGATGCAGATGTAGAGGCAGCGCCAGGCCGGGCGCGTCCGGCGCTGACGTCCTGAGCAAAAGCGACATGGGCGGCCTGCCATAAGGAACCATGAGTAGATTCATAGGGAGCTCAGGAACGTTGACAGACCTGTTCGACACGCACTAATTCCCGCTTTTCCTCCTCTAGATCTTTCTTCTTCTTTTCGCTCGTTTTGTAGATGTTTCGAATGAAGCGCTCGCGATTCCCTTGGTGTCGCAGACCGCCCTCGTGCTGCTGGCGGGATGGTGCATCGTCCGCAATGTAGATTTCACAATATTTGCAAAAATACTTCTTTTTTGACACCCAGTATTCGCTCATGGAGGTGACAGGGACGCAGCTGTCAGCAGCGCCACACCACGCAAAAAATAATTAATTGCTATCATCCTCGACCCAAGCAACACGGATAAACATCAATAATTGCTTCTAATGCACTGAGACTGCATAATAGCCGAGACATACGGGCTCCTCTCGCCCTCATCGTCGTCTGACTTAAGTATTACAGCTACTCCTCTCCTTTCTCTCCGTTTCTCCCAAAAACAATCTTCATAACAACAAACTGATTAACTAAAATTAAACTAGGACCTGGCTGAGTTACCTCTAACATTTCATCTCCATGGATAAACCCCTGGAACTTCCGTTTTCAATGTCTGACACTTTGTCTTGATCTCTTCCTCCTCCTCCATGGAGAGCTCCGAATACCCGCCCCACCAGTCCTCCTCTGGTGCCTCCTCTGGTGCCTCCTCAGATGGATTAGGCAAATCAGACGAGACACAGGTCCCACCATCACCAACACTACTATCCAAGGAGATATTGGACAATGCAGCCATCAACGCTCCTAACCCAGTGGAGCTACCCGTCTATCGTCTCTACAAACAGCGTTTCGCAGGCCTCGTAGCACTAGTAAACATGGTATTTATTATCCACCAATTGACTGCTCATACACAACCAGGTTTTTCTGAACATTATCACCGCCATGAGTTGGTCATGGTTTGGTCCAATATCCACCCAAGGTGGGCGGTCTCAGTTCTGTCATAAACGGTTGCGTTTACATCATTCCAGCGTCGGCAGATTTCCGTATCACTCTGGAAGAGGTAAATTGGCTCGGAAATATCGTTTCCTGTGTGTACCTGCCGACGTCATTACTTGTCCCCGTTGTGGTCTCAAAATATGGTATCAGCCGCTGTGTAAGTTTCTTTTTCGGGAATCGCTGTTAGTTAACGAACAAGGCAAGTGTCAAATTGGCGCTGCTGCGCTGATTTTATCCGCATGGATCCGCTATGCCGGGACTGTTCACACCCTCACGGGTGACAGGGCATATGCATTGCTGATCATTGGCCAGGTACATGACCTGTGGTATCAGCTTTCACTTTGGTCTAACCTCCCTACTTATAGGTCTTTGCCGCTATAGCGCAACCGATCTATCAGGTGCTTGGACCGAAATATTCTGAAATATGGTTTGATCTGAAGGGGCGGACGACTGCAACCACGGTCATAGCTATTTGTAAGCAATTCTTCGAATGTCACCCGCCATTACGGATCAACTGATCATACATAGCCAACCCGATTGGGTCCGCTATAGGGCAACTTATTAGCCCGTTGGTTGGCAATACTAGACAATCAGTGGGTTTCTAAATACTAATGCATATGCTTAATATTCTGACATTTCTTGACAGATCCTCGTTCTCGGCATCATGTCTACAGCAGTTACTCCTTTTGTCTTTTTCGTCGCCAACGCCCCACCAACCCCTCCCAGTAAGCTTAGTTACCGCTCTGTCTATGAATATACTTACTATACTCTGCAGCCTATGCTGGCTCCAAGGCATCCGGCAGTCTACTCTCACTTCTCCGTGCCATAGTGGGCAAAGTTGATGAGTCCTCCGATGCCTACATGTCACCACGGTCGCGACTCGATTTTGCGATCACAACGTTAATATTCGGGGTATTTGTCGCCTCGTGCGTACACTAATTATCTTTTCCCCTCGCGCTAGCTTACCCGTTTCTAAAGTGCAAACGCATTCGCCATTCTCACAAATGAAATCTTTGTGGGTGAAATTTTGGTTTCTTTTGCTTGATCATACAACTATCTCTCTTATCAGGAACCCGCGGGGTATAGTGAGGTTATTAGCGGTTTATTGGGAGCTTGCCTCCTCCTAACAGGCATTGTTGCTGCGATCATCACAGCGCCTTTGTTTGATCGCGTGTTAACGCATCACCTTGCAATCACGGCTAAAATTCTCGCCCCCCCACTTGCAGGAGCGTGGCTTTCGCTCATTTGGGCCGGTTAGTATACTATGACAAAGTTCCTAAGACAGCATTAATGAAGTGATAAACAGTAAAGCCCAATGATACGGGAGGTCTTTTCGCTATCATGACAACCTTGGGTGTCACCTCTATCACGTTGCTCCCCGTCGGCTTAGAGCTTGGGGTCGAGTTAACAAAGAATGCGGATGGCAGTTCAGCAATCCTCTGGTTCATGTATGTGTCGGTGCTGGACTTATAGATAATATTTACTCACGATACACTATTCAGGGGTAATCTGATTGGAATTATATCCGTCTTAGGTCGGCACTGGCTTCAAAGTTTCTGTGCTTTAGCTCACATCTGTAATTTCAGTTCAACAAGCTCTTCGAGCGGGCCCCAATGCATCGCCCCCCAATAACATGCGTAACGCACTGATTTTTAACGGAGTACTCGTATCAAGCGCTGCAGTGACTGTATTCCCACTGAGAGGAAAGCAAGAGCGGAAACGATTAGACGAAGAAATGTTCAGAGAATCGGAAAGAATTTCGAGATCACATCAGGCAGGCGACACGACATGATATCACAGCGCTAGTGTTTGGGACCTATTTTTTTTCTTCCATGACGATATATTCTTGTGAAGTGAAGCCAGTGAGTACTGGTGAGCACTTTGTTTGATATAGGTCGCCATCGCTTGTTAGCTGTAATTTCAACTCCTAGGCATGTACTATTCCTTTCCACAACCTTCTGGGCAT
>JNHY02000240.1:0-20143 GCA_001691755.2 Amanita polypyramis BW_CC | reverse complement strand
TAAGAACAAGAGAAAGCAAGTCATGACACTGATAGAAAGATAATAATTTGACTTTGCTTTATACTCATTGATCTTTCATAATAGGTCTTTCCTGCAGGCATCAAACTTCTTGCATATATCTCTAGAAGGCTTGCCAAGGCTGTCAACAAGGTCATTTGGAGAATGTGAAACTAGATTCTGTGGGACCCCACCACAAATCTGCATCTGTATTGCCTCTGATCTACTCCCTCTAGCCATCTCTGGATTGTCCTGCTCCCCCCCCCTCCCCCCCCCCCCGAGAGAACGTTCTTTGGTTCACATTATAAGCTTTTAAAGGAGATTAAGAGAACAATGATTTGTTTTTGGTGGCGGATGATTGGGATAAATCGCTCAACTGTCGTCTATAGACATGTTCTTTATTTATTGGCTTCTAGGTTATCGCACGGATTGTAGATAATACCTCCCCCCCCTTACATTTCCGTTGTACTCGCTGAGTCTACTCCAATTACGACGCGCATCGTCCGTTGTCCGTCGTCGCGCCGTGTCCATTAGGAGCTAAGCTTCTACATATATGATCACTCCATCATCGCAAATGACTTTAAACCGCACTGGAATAGAGAGATCAAATAATTCATCACGTGAAAAGGGAGGTAGGAGGTAGGGACACTTCTTACGCGTTGTAAACGATTCGCCCTTTTCTTTCCTTATACTCGTGAAGTAGACTGTTCCCGCGCCTTTAGACCCTTTAATCCGAAAGCTAACGTCTACATTTCCCTGAAGCTGGCCAATCTGAACACCCCATCAGCTCCACATTATACAAGAACATCAACATGAGGACCCCCCTCCCCAAAAAAACACGAAAAAAAAAAAAAAAATCGTACCTGTCCATGCACATACGGATCTCCATTAAGCCACCACTCCGGTACGGGCCTAACCGCCCCTCCGAGATGTTCACGCACATTCGCGTCCTGGCGAACGGCGCGCACGATGGATCTGAACACGGAGCTGGATATTTTCTCTTGGTTCGTGGCGTAAGTGAGGAAGAGAGCCCACCCGGCTACACCGATGCTGGCGAGGGCGAGGATGAGAGGCCATTTTTTCTGTGTTTGTGTAGTAGGTGTAGGTGTATTAAGGTAGGGCAGGGAGTGAGTCGGGTTACTTACCTTTAGTTGTGGGAGATCCCGCGGTTGAGGTCGTGCGTAGTATTGCCGTGGTCGGGACGGTCCGTCAAAGGCTTCCACTTCGGGTGGAGGAGGACGAGAGGTGGTGAAGCTGCGTGTAGTTGTTGTTGCCGTGTACAACCGGAAGAAGAACGACGGCTGCTGCTGCTGCTGCAGCCTTGAAGTAGATCTCAAGGCGGCAGCCTGTATGTGCATCGTCGTCAGGGAGACTCGGAGGAATGGTTTCAATTGGTTCTCCGGAACGACATTCAGCCTGAGGACCAGTAGCGGGTTGTTAGTCGGATCAAAAGTCACGCCGCTCGCGCCCAACCTAATACACCACATGCAATCCCTTCATGTATCGAAAACACCACGCGAATAAGAGCGAAAAAAAAAGCACAACAACCAGCTCATCATCATCCTCTCGCAGGCACAACTTGACTCGTCCCGTTCCCACCAGTACCAGCAGGGCCTCCCCTCCGTGGCCTTCCACCGCGCCTCCCATACCCTCCCCATCCACCTACATATGCACCGGGTCCCATCAACCCCACACCTCCTGGTTCACCAAACGTAGCTACATTTCTCTCCCTCTCCTCTTCCCGTCTGCTTCGTCCTGACGCACCGCCCCGCCTTCCTCGACCCCCTCGTCCACTGTCGAGGCCCGCCGAGATGGACGGATGTGTCGAAGACGACAAGGAATCAAAGAATGACTTTGATGGGTTATATGCACCCGCTGCTTCACCCGAGGCCGCCTTGTCATCGCTGCCCTCGGTACCATTTCCATTAGTCCCTTCCTCCCCATTGACAGTCGAATTAGCCTTGCTGGAAGCTGCAGCCAAGGCAGCTTTATCAAACTTGGCGTTACTACCTGCGAAATCAAAGTCCGTACTAGGAACCTTGATCTCAACATTGTGGTTATCACCGCCCCGATGCGGCCCGCGTCCTCGCCTTCCACGCCCTCCGCTGTTGTTAGTCACACCGGCGCCTGCGGTGGCGTTGGAGACTCGCAGATCTCCAATAGCACGTTCTACAGTCTCTAGCGAGACTGCAGCAGAGTGGACAGAGTTGTTGCGCCTGTTTGGGGCTTGTTGTTGGCGCCCTTGGTTCTGTTGCTGTCCTTGGGCAGGACCAGCGGCAATAGGCCCTTGGGGAGGTGGTAATTGTTGCTGTGGTTGTTGGATGGATTGAGGAGAGGGAACGGGTTGTTGTTGAGGGGTTCGGCTGTACGGTTGTGGGGGGACTTGTTGTGGTTGAGGGACGGGAGGTGGAGGCACGACAGCTTGCGGAGGCGCAACATACGGCGAATACGCACTCATAGGTGCAGACGCCTAACGACCGTGATCAGTAACACGTAGGCATCATCAGAGGGACAAACGATCAGAAGGAAGGCAACGGAAATATCCACAAGATGAATGCGCTCTCGGTGAAAGATTGATTACATCCGTATTAGTTTCATCGTTCGAGAACCGAAAGGTGAATAAAATGAAATCAGTACTTACACCAAGCACTGCAGGGTCATCATGTACACTCCTTCGTGGTGCAGGCTCATCCACGGCTAAATCCTTGACTTCTGATGCGCGAAAGATGATATATTGATAGGGTTCTTGCACAGGTGGTATGAATTCGGAAGGTGGTCTAAAAAAGAGCAGCCTATGTCAAAAAAAAAAAAAGGGACGGGGGTGGGACGTGAAATTTTGTACCCACCGTCTTGTTTCTGTGCCCATAGAATATACTACGGAGATTTGTTGATATCAATGAGTGTATCCAACGAGGATTTCAAAAAGAACAAGTACCATTTGACAGTTGGATGGTAGAAGCAGCAGGATCTATGCCTGCCAGAATGCCTCTGTACCGAACATCGGAATGAGAGATGAGAAAGATTGGCTTTCTGGAGGAGTCTTGATCAGAAGGGGCGAATATGGGGTGCTTTGAATACTCACCCGATGAAGCTGAGGGCCATGACGGTTGAGGGTGAAAGAGATTTTGGGATTGTGTGGCAGCCCACCGACTGTCGCGTGTTTGTTTGCTCTGTTTTGTTGACGTTTCAAGCTCCGACGCTGCGCATGTCACTTTGAGTCTTTGACACTTCCCGCATTCTGCTGGAGTGGCGATGCTAGCCAGGGGTTATATATTTCGTAGACGAGTACGAGATAACAGAGTTAGTGCGTTTTTCTTTTCTCTTTTTCTTTTTTCTTCTAGCGTTTTCGTCTCGTAGGCTGTGCTTGTGACTACTACCATCTCTTGCCTCTGATATGGGTGCTGTTTACGGATTAGACTGGTAACAAACAGTTCAGTACGTCCAAATGTATGCACGGGCGCGGGCCCATTCTTCTATTATTGCTAGAGCTTTAAACTCTTTTTTGACTCAACGGGCCGATACTGCGACAGCCCCCGGCCCGAGGCCCGTACACACGTATGGTACGACCAACCCTCAACGCGAAACTTTCATTTAATCGTTATAATTACAATTTATACAAGTTCACGACTATGGTTCACCCACGCACAGCGCTCGGTTGCAGTTCAAAGTTCAAACATTTAATGCTTGCAGCACGAGCAACTGGAAAAGGCATCAGTCAGTCCAGGCCATGTGTTTGTGTTTATCAAGTGCACGATACAGACGCAGAACAGTCACCGCTGGTGTGGTTGCAGCATTTGCAGTCGTTGCCGCAGGAAACGGGGACCTGAATAATCTAATGGATATAGTCAGATCAAGCGTGAGTCGTCGTTGGCACGAACGATCACACGTTCACTCACGTACAGTGTGCATTGTGGATAAAGTGGTTGAGACGATGACCAGATATTAGAGCTCGCCGGTTGTTGGTTGTTGCCTGCACCATAAACGCCCTCTTTTATCCACACCAGGTCTCAGGCCCTCAGGAGTTGCGATGGTGGTAATTAAACCTCTGGATGTTTCCAGTTTGACTTCTGATCATCAATTCTCGTACCAGTCACAAGACCTGTTCCATACCAGACGTCGTCTTATCTGCTGTTGACGGTGCCTTGTGCGGTACGAGCATTCCATGTACCTCTTCTGTCCGCTCTCCCCTCGCGGGCTACGCTTATCCTGGCTTCTGGTTCCTGAGGCTAGAGATAAGGACTCACATGAGCCACTATCAAGAATAGAAACTTGGCGCCTCCTACTCCGGCTTTACAAAGGCTGAAATTCATACTAACTTCGGGAAGCCGAAGTTAGTCCTGCTATTGCCATTATGGAAACTGAGCCAACGGCGTCGTCTCATGATCACCATGGCCGTCCTAGTCGCCTTGTGGAGCGCCAATCGAGTTTAAAGTTTTCGGCACTACTGTGGACTGCACCAGGACAGCTGCCACCATAGAGTAAGCTAGCGATGTCCGCACTAGGAGATAAAGCGGTGGAACAGTCCCCAGGTGACTTGTTGCGATCTTCGTGCAGGAATTCATGTCATTGTCGTAGGTGTCTTTGTAGCTACATCATCCCATGTTTACAAGCTAGAACATGTTGATCACTTTTCTTTTGGCGATAATATTGGCATGTACATATTTTTTTCCACCGTCTCCTACAACTCCAACACCAGTAGGCACAAGATGTCGATTATAAAATCAAGCAGTATCACCAGCACGCCACTTAGTGGTTGCCGCATTTGCAACTGTAACGGTCTATCAATCCCACTATACTGTCGTTACGGTGTCAACGTCAACGCTTACCTGTCGCCACATTTGCACCCGCCACCATTAGCAGTACAGGTACAGCCAGCAGCGTTAGCGGGTACAGCAGAGTCCTAAAAACAAGAACTGATGTCAGCATTCAACGTTCAACGATCGCATTGACAACATCGACACCCATAACGGCGATATACTCACAGAGTGCATGATAATCGAGCAGACGACTGGGAACTAAATCTGCAACAGTTGGTCGTGTGCAGCTTTTATGTCTTTGACGTGCCCCAATGGCGTGCTCAGGGCAGCGAATCACCGACGAGCGTCCTTGTCGAAAGGGTGCATGTGCGAGTGGCGCAGGTACCTGACTCATTCGTATTGCTGACGTTAGATTATCGACAGCTGAGGAATGGAAAGTGTCAGATGGCCTGTTTTCGACAGGAGGAGCTGATCGGAGTATACGCCGAAAGCTGTTGATCATGTCTTCTCCTATGGGCGTAGCTAGATAAGTGGTATACATGACACCAGCTGACATCGTGTAGACCGCCGTCGGTGAACATACCCAACTTACTGTTTAGTAGACAGGTAGAGCATCGACAGACGGCGGTATTTGCCAACAAGAGTCCTGCAAGTCTTCTTCATCTAAGATTACTTTTGCAGGTCGCGTGCATGTGGATGTGCCACGAGCTGGGGCCGGTACTCCCGGACAGACCACGAGTGCTACTTCATGAGAGGCCACTATACTGGGTCGCTAATTATGGGTTGTGATGTCTCCTCTTACTTTTACGTGTTTTATCCTGTGCTGGGGCTTGATAACCAACCCAAGTGAGGATTAATGGATCAACACACAAGTAAGCTCGCTACTACTCGGTCGCGCACGACAAACCAGAGCGTGGGAACAATCACGGCGCTCTCCGACTAAGTACGTCACGGTCAACTCAAATATCTGAGGCATTATGTGGGAGTACAGCTATTGTGAGCGCGCTGTTCCAGTCAACTTGAACACATATACTCATGAAAAAAAGCAGACGATGCAAGGGTCCATCGTCGCAACCTGCTACTCGCGTCAAAAAAGTCCAAGGCCAAGCGACTAGCTCTAGTCTTCCCAATCCATCGCTTACCCCGCGAGATCCTTGCAGAGATCTTCATAAAATGCCTGCCAGATGCGAAACTAGAGACGCTATGGACATCAAAGTCTTTCGCTCCTATTTTGTTGTGTAACATCTGTTCGTCCTGGCGAGAACTCGCAGTGGCGACGCCGCACCTGTGGAGCACATTGGGCATATCTATCCGTGACTCGGCTCTGGATAAACTCACTGCTGTTCATGTCACCAATAAATGGCTAGAACGTTCGGGAACCCTGCCATTGACACTCCGTCTAAAACATAATCCATTTGTCCCTTTCTTAAATCCGAGACCTGTCCTGGTGAAAGCCATTTTATCGGTCTTTGCCAATCACGCATCAAGATGGGAGGATGTAGCCTTGTATCTCGAGGGCTGTCCGCGATTGGCGTTACCCCAGGTCGGGTCTCTGCCTCTCCTACGCGCTTTTCATCTCCAAGCATCAAAACAACATATTATCAGGCTTCCGTTTAGCGAAAACCCTCGCCTCGTGCGGTTGTCTTGGCCGTATCCGTTTACTACACCGACTAGTGCACAAATTCCTTGGCATCAAATGACCCATCTCCGAATCGAGACTGGGGTGAGTATGTTTTCAGTATCCGAAACGATTCGTCTGTGTCCTTCCTTGGAAGAACTCGACGTGGATATTACACTATGCAACGTTTCCACGATAATGTTAGACGGCTGGCTACCTCGTCGACCAATCCTGAAACATGCCCATCTTCAGAGACTTGCCATGGTTGTCCACGAAGATTGCAGCTCGCTACTTGACTCGTTGATATTACCAGTGCTAACCGAATTACTTCTGGATAACCACTTTGATTACGCTTATCAAGGGCGACTCATAGTGGTTCCCTCTGTGCACTCAGCCCTGTTGGACCTCCTCACTCGTTCCGAATGTAGTCTTGATAAGCTGGGGCTCCTTGATAGTGGGTTCAGTGCCCCCGCATTCTTGCGATGCCTCGAACATAAAAGTTTGGAAACACTCCGTGCGCTACGGATCGAAGACGTTTATAATCAACCCATGTTCACAGATGATGTACTCGTTCGCCTTACAGACTTTCCATCTGCCGCAGCGGCTCCAGTATTACTGCCCAAGCTGACACATCTGGTGCTTGAGATGTGTCTTGCCTCATCACCCGGCATTTTGGGGAAGATGGTGTATTCGCGACGCTGTGCATGGGACGAGGACGAAGAAGGACAGCTGGAGTCATTTTCACTTGTGGAGTATGAGATTCATGGGGAAGATAGACTATACATTAGAAGGGCAGTGGCGAACGGGTTGGATGCAACTACTACAGTTGAAAAATACCCCATCGATGAATTTGCTTAGGCCTGATCGGTAAACCAGAATTTGGGATCAAATAATCATAGGCTCTATTATAGCGAAGGCACACGAATTCTTACATGAATTCATACTTGTAATCTTCCATGAGGATATGGCGTATATGTACTTGTGCAATACAATTTGGTAAGAAAAAGGTCAGCTGAGACGTTGATGACCAACTACTAAGGGGGGAGGGGAGATTTAAGGGATATAAATTGAACCTCAGCATTTAAATGATACATCCCGAACGTGCCCTATGGTGCCGACCCGCGGGTTGGTAATCCTGGACGTCGTCTTCATGATCTATGCAGTGAGGAGGAAGCACTCCTCAGAATGCAACCAGCGGAGCACGGCTCCAGATAAAAGATGGTGCGTGGTCCAGTTCTCTTGCGTCAGTTGATATTACTATCGAGGAATACCGAATAATAGCCATGATCACTACGGTTATCTACAAGGAAATGAATGCAGGTAAGTTTTCTTGTTACTCCAAGTACTATAACTTGAAACAGATGTATCAGCATGGGCGCCAATGTAAATCGCCGGCACTGCAGCCTAGAATTCGAATGTAATCGATGGCGCGGACAGATAAATTATGTGAAGCGAACTCGAAGTGATTGTGTTCCAGTTACGATAAAAGATCTTAGACACAAGCCTAACTGATTGTCGTCTTGTACTGGGGCGTCCCTTGTTGGTAATAACACAAACATTTGTTACATGAACTAGGTCTTTTTAATTGTGTGCGAGATGGCACCAAAGTCGACGTCTCAAACAGGTCTGCTCCACAGTTTGAAGAGGCATCGAGGGAAATCCGGAAGATTTCGCTGATCTAGGAAATGTCCGTGATAGCATTGCACAGATAGGGGCAAACATATTTCTCGGCCCCGCGAGACAGTTGCACCATCGAGAAAATTCTGGTTAGATCCTGAACTTCATTGCATATGCTTTCTCAGAGAGATTTTGCAATCCATATTTGTATTCGCTATTAACAACACTCTAAGTAGACGTGTCCCTGGGTCCACAGAACAAATAAGATATGATGTCCTTAAAGTCTAGTTATCCAGCTAAGCACTGTCATGTATTTCAAACAGCTCCAGGAGTCGATATCTAGGTGCGGAAAGATGGAAACGCATATATCCAGGCCAACAAGATACAAGTGGCCCACAAACGGATGGATATTCGTGCCCGAGCCGCTCTATCTGTTGATATGCGTCAACACAGTCAGCGACAGTGTTCTTGAGCTCTTCTAGTTTAGTTGTTCCATTTATCTTGGCACGCATGGAAATGTAATTTGATGTTTCGCCAGCTAATTCTTCCTTGTAGAACGACAAAACGTCGCTGTATATAAAATCAGAATAGCGATTTCGTGGATTTTAGAGTATGACTGACTTGGTATGCTCTACAAACTTAAGCATTGGGGGCAGAGCCTATTATATGTACTTAGCACGGCCATACCATGGATGACACTTGTCAAACTTACCGTCAAATATATCTCTGGACGAACGCCAGAAGGGAATGCAAAAAAGACATGTATCAAAGATGTCCCTGTCATGGTCCTTATAGACCGTGCAAGCTCAGAGACATTGGGCAGCTAGACCTTATTTAAGATGGCTTCTATATGTAGATTGGAGCGGGGACTTACTTTTGCGTCTCTCAATTGACGCTCTACGACAAGAGACGTCAGGAATGTCATTGCGGATTGTCGCATCATATCGGCCATGGCAGGATCCCAATAATTCGGCACCTCATGCAACAGGCATGCATATGCCTCCAGTAATGGATGTGCTTGCTTGATGCCCCGAATAAGACGACTGTTGAATTCGCCAACAGGACCAGGCTCATCGGCGAAGTAGTCGTCGATGGGCAAGAACAAAGCGACATAGCTGGTTATGAATGCACGGATGGTGATGTCTTCAAGGTGTGGATACGATGCGACAGTGGCGTAGACCGCATCTTTAAGGAAAGGATGGAAGTATTTCATGGTAATAGCATCATCTAACGGATAGCCGAGCTGTATAATCTTGTCGCGGGAAGCGGCGTACAGCTCGTCGTCGAACTCTACGAGTTTTAATGGGGCCTCGCATTTCTGGAAAAAGTCGAGGACTGTAGCTTTGATATCATCCTTTGAAACCTGAAAATTCAACGCGGAATAGGTTTCAGAATGGCGACAACGCGGCGAGTCCAAGTAACTTACTGCAGCTGACATTTTGAGTGAGGGTGTAGTTGTAGGTTGTGAGTGGAGGTTGTTATAGGCTGCCTCAAAGGTACTGTCATTATATATTCTCGCTGTGGGATCCTGCTGTCTGTCTGTCTGTCTGTCCAAAGATCGGCTTGAAAACGATTAAGCAGTCCGATGATGCCTGCACGTAGCACAAAGGCACCGCACAGTATCAAACAATCCCGGTAAAGAGACAACCGATGTGATCCAAATGGAGTGCGTCATGTGCTTGGGCTACTATCGTTAAACGTTAAACGTTAATGACGTGTGATCAAATCGACACTCTAAATCAAGGCCGGGATTCCGCCACTCCCGAGTGTCCATCACGATGTGCACTGCCACGACAATGTTTCATCCAATGAGAGTTCCTTCCCAACTCGTTTCCGCACAGCCTGATAGGTGAGGTCAGTTGTCAACCCTTGCGATGATTCAATCGGATTCGAGCGTCTAGTAACCCTATTTTTGCCGCGTTTATCCAATTGAAGTTTCGTGTAGTTGTTGCTGGAATTTTTGCTATGTCCAAGTTACAAAGTCTTTCATTTGCGTAAGCTCTAATGTCTACCCTACAAGTAACTTGTAGGCAGGAGCCGAGGTAAGAACAGGGAAATGAAATACCTGTACTTGTAAATCAATTAGGAAATACCCGTTCTTAAAGACGACGCCCAATGGGGCTGAGAGGGGCTCGATAACTGCCTGTCAAGTCACTAAGATCTTCTGCATAGCAATCAGTACAGTAAGTGAATCTATGATAGTGCCCCAAGTCCATATGGCAATCGCGGTTGCTCCGGTCTTTTTTTTTTTTTTTTTTAATACTGCAAGGATATTGCTCCGGATCTGCCGGTGCTCGTTGACGCTGGACATGCCGGAATCTGTGCAAGGTTCAGTCGGCCTCCCAGCATCCCTGTGAAAGACCAGCTCAGCCCAAATAGACGTATACTACTAGTAGTCTCCGATGGGTGGATGGTATACTTACAACTTTCCTACGACACAGCAACCCGCCGGCAACAAACTCCTTGTCCCCCAAATCTAGCTTAGTGGAAATCTGGTTTGGATATGGTCCATTCCAAGCTAGACTTCTGAGCCCCCGGCCATTTCCGAACTCGCCCTCGCCTACATCAAAATTCCCCCTGTCCGACCCACTAAGAAGACTTCAGAAATGTTAACTCATTTCCTATCATCGGCGTGCCGGCGTGTTTTTGAAGGCTCTGATGTGATCATAAACCTTGATGTTCACTCCATGGTGCACGGAACCGTCAAGTTCAAATCAGAGCAAGTGGACTCAATGTGGCTTGGCGGTTCTGTTACTGGTAGGTTGCGGCCTCAATGGGCTACAGGACAGATAAGAGAAGTCAGACATGCTCAGCCCCATATACTTCCTTGGATTGGAAGTTTTAATGGGAACACCCTCACAATCAGCTCTCCTACGACATCCACACACATATATTCGATAAATTCCATGTCGGAGATAATACAAGCTGTGATAAATTAAAAGCGGTACTAAAATACAAGCCGTAATAAGTTCCCATCAGGCACGAATGACACCATTACGCGTCCTGAATAACTCTGAAATTTGATATCGAGTTAGAGAAAGATGGAAGCGCAAGTAACCAGACCAGCCGAGCATGTATTCTCCATGCACACTTGGAAAATCACGCGCCAGTTTTTTAACATGTTGGTAGGCATCAACAGTGTCATCCACAGTTCTTTTGAGCTCGTCTAGCTTGTCGGTTTGGTTTGTCCTAGCACAAATTGAGATATAGTTGGATGTTTCTCCGGCAAGCTCTTCCTTATAAAAGGAAAGAACGTCACTAAATATCTACATTAGAGCGCCGTGGGCTGCGACAAGTGAAAACAATCATACTTGGCATGGTTAAAAATCCGTATCATCGAGGGTAAGGCCTATCATGAATTATCAGCAATGGATTTGGACAGACTTTGAAGACGTACAGATAAAAAAGTATCTGGGGAAGCATTGGTTGGGAACATCCACAAGGAGTATAACCCAGATATTCCTGACATATTTCGGACAGCACGCGCCAGTTGCGATCCGTTGAGTGTCTAGCATTATATATTGAGGAATGGAAGCACCATAAATATCATAAAAACTTACCTTCACACATTGCAATCGGTACTCTATAGCCAGAGATGTTATGAAGGCAAGTGAGTAACGCTGTAGCATGTCTGCCATAATAGGTTCCCAGTGCTCGTGGAACTCGTGTAGAATGCGGGCGAACGCTTCCAAGAGTGGATGTTCCTGAGCAATACCACGAGCGAAACGATTATTAAATTCGCTGACAGGGCCAGGCTTATCGGCAAAGTAGTCGTCGATTGCCGTAGCCAACGTGGTGAAAGCGGTCATGAAGACTCGTATAACCATATCTTTCACATGTGGATAAAATCCCACAGTGCTGTAGACTCCAACCGCTAGACATGCATCGATCATCTTCATTGTGGCGGCATCGAAGGAGCATCCGAGTTGTAGGATCTTTTCTTGGGAGGCAGCGCACAATTCTTCGTCGAAATCTAAGACGGTCATTGGAGATTCACATCTGCGGAACAAATCCATGACCGCGTCCTTGGTTCCATTGATTACCTTCAAGATACCAAGCAATCGTGAGTCGTGTACTGTTCAATCATGAAGGAATAGCTTACTGAGGCTGACATTTTGAGTGAGGATGTAGTTTTGAGTGAGAATGTAGCAAGGTCGTAAAAACCACAGTCATTATATACTGTCGTGTGGCAGTAGTATTTTCGATCCAAGCATCGGATAAAATAAACGTCGGATCGAGGAAAATCCTAGGTGCGGAGAATTGAAAGTTGACCAAAATGCCCCATATGGAGTTTATACATAGCGACACGACCGCTCTCCATTCAAGGCTTCAGCCCTAAACGAACACACCTCCCTGAAGCAGTATTTCATCTGATACCTGCGACGCCGCCTCGATAGATTCAGCCGGATTAGATTTGTAAAACGTCCGGTAAGTCATTGCCGGTTTTTCCCGGAGTCTTACTATGTGCATGAAGTCCCACAAGGCATCTATCGGTGAATGGAGAGTTTTCAATTTTGTCTGCATTGCACTGCCTGGCGTGTGTATGGGATAACCGGTAGTCTGATCGGTTTTTCCAGCCAGGCGCTTGATGAAATAATAACAAATGTCGTACTGGCTCGGTTTTGGTCAACGTCGGAGAGCTCAGTCGATGAATATTGGATGCTAACATACAGGTGGTACCAGGAAGTTCGCCACCTCCAAGTCACAGGCCAACTTTGACATTAATGCATTGCATGAGCAACCAGCACGGGTCAAGCGACCAGCCTGAGCGGGAACATTCTTGACACCAGTTTGTTGGAACAAAACCCAATGAAGTTTGATGCATTTCAGCGCCACTTGCTATACATCTGAAAGCCGTCAGCATTGGATTTCGATCAGCAGATACTTTGGTGGCGTAGGCACCTCCGCCGGGCAGATCCTCACAACTAAATTTGAAGTTGACAGCAACATCATAGTCTACCAGGTCTGACACCCCACCTGCACGATGGAACGCGATGCACCAGATAGCCCCTTTAAGCACGTACGTATGCACACTTTGAATCGCCTCGCCCTTGATTGCAAGCTTGACGGTGAACAGATTCCATATCGGTCAAACATGACGTATCCGGTTTGTGCAAACGCCGGCCCGCTTCTAATCGGAGGCTATTCAAAACTGGTTCGGGTAACGGGTCCGATACCCAGACTCCGTAGATATAATCCACTCTAAGATAATGTTACACGATAGTTGAAGTGGCTGAGCACTAAATTTTTCCTGCCCTTGCCCGATGCATGCGACCGAGCTACAATCTCCATACGATCCTGTGCGTCCAAGGTTTCTGGCGGGGTCTGCCTTTCTCCACCAGCCTTTTTGACTCGCACAGCAATACCAGTAGTATAAGGAGTCCATGGATGTTGCACAAGAACTACAGTTCCCTCCCCTCCTCAACTTGCCATAGCATCACTATAAACAATGGACGCGGTAAAAGAACTCTTCCCTCACGCGATATTCCCCCCACTCACCTTACGTTAAACTTGCAGACCACTAAGAACGAAATTAAGAATRCAGTTATCGACTTTTTCCAGAAACTAGACGTCCCAATGACCGTTGCAGGCATCAACAGAGACTTGTATGCAGCCACCCGCGAAAAATTGTTACAGCTCGGATACCCTTTAGACGATCTTGCTACCATGAAGGCCTTCGAGCCTTACTTGATAGTTGGTGCAGGCATGATCGCAGTGGTATATCCGTCATCTGGTAAAGATGATCAACTCAGAACCTACATGGCTGCATTCAACAGTCTCTTTATCGCATGCGATGACGTTTTCGCAGACCRCCCTGATCTTATCTCTATATTCAACAATCGATTCGTCCAAGGTCTRCCACAGGGCCATCCACTACTTGAGGCATGCGCTCGTTGYCTGCAAGAGCTGTCCAAGTACTGGGATCCCATCATGGCTGACATGTTGCGACAATCGACGATGGCGTTTATGACGTCTTTGGCTATGGAATACAAATTGCAGAATGCGAAACTGTCCAACAGTGATACTCAACTTGCACGGTCGCTAAGGGATATGACTGCAGCTGGAATGTTGTATGCTCTCTGGATGTTCCCGCCCAACGCAGGGCCGGAAATATATATGCCAGTAAGTCACATCATAAACTAATTTCTATTGAAACGTACTGACAACTACCGACAGGCATTGCCGTATATGAACACTTTTGTATGCTTGTCCAAGTTAGTCTAGATCCCAACTCTTTCTTAAACCGACCTCTGACCACACATATATCTCTAGTGACATTCTATCGTTCTACAAGGAAGAATTAGCAGAGGAAACGATGAACTACCTCTCTATCTGTGCTCGTTCGAACGGGKCCACAAAGCTAGAGGAGCTCAAAAAAGCGGTCGAGGAGTGTACGGAGGCATACAGGCAGGTTGAAAAGCTTGTATCGGATTATCCAGCGATGAACGGTAACGTGTTGGGTGGTTTGTCTGGTATTTTGCGTCACCACCTTTCGGTACCTAGGTATCGCCTCGTAGAACTACTAGAGATTGGAGAGGGCGGATCGAGGGGCTGATACCGTTGCGAAGGGACGGACTAGGCTATTGCTTTTATCGAATGTATTGCTAGAATTATTTAAAACACGGTGCACATTCTCACATTACGCCACCGATAAATGAATAGAGAAAGCTTAAACTCCGCATGAATCCCCACAGCGACATAACTGCTAATCAGAAACAGAAACGGTTATTCAGGCATACGAACTCGAACCTCAGAACGAACATGTACAGGTACTCCCGGTACATCGTTTCATTCCTTTTTGGACGACCTGCTTCTTTCATCAACATAGATAATGTACAGGGATAACTTGGGTTGCGGGTAACAGAATTGTGATTGGGAACTAAATACATTCATAGCCTAAACAACATATACTCCCATCATTCATTACGTACTCGCATTTATACCATGACTGATCCAGCTAGTTTTTTGTTAAATTTTTATTTTATCAAAACACAATAATATTGTGGGTACTTTAGTTACAAACATGTATGTAAGTAATGAAGGCAAATATCATTCAGATATCAAATGAAGATCCAATCGAATGGTGTTCAGTATCCAAATTGTAAAAGTAAAGCAAGTAAAAAATTGGAGAGACGAAGTAAACGGTCTTTGTGTTTCATTAGAGAAGAGATAGAAGAGAAATTGTTTTTGTATTTAGAGCAATTGCAGAGGATATGTCGTCGATCGTGAAGTTCGTCGGGATCAAATTTACACATGGGGTTGCTATTCGGATGCCAGCGTCTTCGGTAAACACCTATTGGGGCGTGGTTGGTAATGATTCTTGTTAATTTAGCCAATCTTTTGATATTGTCATTAGAAGCTTCGTAGAAGATTTTCTTTCGTTGACCAAATGAAGGTCCAATTCTTTTGTTGTTGAATTTAAGTCGTAGAAAATCGTGTCCTAAGGCGTGATGTTTTCTTGTTTGACTATCCCATTCGTTGTATATTTTTGCAGCTATTTCCGTAATTTTCGATTTCAATGTAGAAGCGGCTGCGATCGAATCGATAGAAAGGTTACTAGTTGCAAGTTTGTCAACAAATTCGTTTTCAAGGACGTCCATGTGTGCTGGGCACCACGAGACGTTTATTGAAAATTTAGTGCGAAGATCGTATAGTGAAATCCATGTGCGTAGGTATGACATAGCTTGGATAGAAATGAACTGGAGATTATGGGCGGAAGTGTCCCAAATTGTTCTGGCTGCTGATTCGTTGTCGATTAGGAGAGTGATTTTGCTAATGTTTAGGTGAGATAAATCTCGAAAGGCAAATTTTAAGGCAGTTTATTCAGCATCAAATGAAGAATGTGCTGAAACTTGAGTTGCAAATTCGTGGATGATGTTTCCGTTGATCCAAAATGCAACGGCTGCGACGCCTTGAGATGCGACAAATCCTCCATCAGTAGCAATGATTAAGTGATTTTTTTCATTTCTAATCGTGTTAATCCATGTTGTGAAGTTGTTGGGCCACGCGTTAAAGGTTTCTGTTCCTTTTTTTGGATGGTCGAAGTGGATAAATTTAATATTTTGTCTGTATAGGTCGAGGATTCTATGACCATTAATTTGCTCGATCCAGCTAGTTCCACGTTGCCGTTTTGTGAAACGTTTTGATTGTATATGCAGTAAATTTTCGTCTTTATTGTTGTCCCTGGCTATGCTGTTTCCGCATGACGATAAAGTATTCATGGATGCCTGCATATTATATACTTACAGTTAGTCGGCTCGGATTTCTTGCAGATAGTGAACTGACCAACGACTAGGCGACCACTCATATTATCACTCTCGGGAGTGCAACTTTAAATCTTGTGGATAGACGTGTCCCATATAGACCTCACCACAGACTTATTGTCTATTGAGAGTATTGATTTGGCTTTTATTGTAAGTGCTACTTTGAAATTTCCAATTTTCAGCGTCAAACGATGAAGCTGCCGGTAGTCGTGCGGCTTCTTGATAGATTTCGGCGCCGTTGCGCCAGATTGCGACTGCGCCAGTACCCCTAGTGTCGGTAAGAGAGCCATCGGTTGCGATGACAATTGCGACCCTTCCATGTCTGAAGGGTTCCATGAAGGGCTTAAAGCTGTTTAGCCAGCTCGGAAAACCATCGTTGTTCTTTTTTGGGTGTGCCAAGTTGACGAAAGATACCCTATCACCGAATTTGCCCAATACCAGAGCTCCCTTGATTTGTTCGGGGCGGTCTAACTTAAGCCGCGCTTACTGTGTGCAACTTTGAGTTGATCTTCTATTCCGGATAGGTCTCATGGTTTTGAAGACATGGGTTGCTCTGCCAATCCCGACAGGGACCTAGAAAACACTGGCAACCGCGTAGCGCGTCATTACCTAATCCGTTATCTTTGATATCTCATCCACATACATCAGTCACTACGTTGATGCACGTTAGTGCCCGCGCGTGGTCGGTACATATGTCCAAGAAGTTACATATAAATACAAACCGCAAAAAATTTCGTTAAGCACAAACATTATTATCTGCTTCAAATAACTCGGATATCCGATATCGAGTTAGTGAAAGATAGAAGCGCAAGTGACCAGCCCAACCGAGCATATACGTTCCGTGCACATCTGGAAAAGCACGTGCAAGCTTTTTAACTTGTTGATAAGCATCAACAGCGTCATCCACAGTTCTTTTAAGCTCGTCTAGCTTATTGGTTTTGTTTGTCCTAGCACAAATTGAGATATAGTTGGATGTTTCTCCAGCGAGCTCTTCCTTATAAAAGGAAAGGACGTCACTAAATATCTGCGTTAGAGCGTCGTGGGCCGTGACAAACGAAAATAAGCATACTTTCCATGATTAAAAAGCCATGTCATTAAGGATAAAGCCTATCGTGAATTATCAGCAATGGATTTGGACAGATTTTGAAGACGAACGGGTAGAAACATATCTGGGGAAGCATTGGTTGGGAACATCCACAGAGAGTATAACCCAGATATTCCTGACATATTTCGGACAGCACGCGCCAGTTGCGATCCGTTGAGTGTCTAGCATTATATATTGATGAATGGAAGCATAATAAATATTGTAAAAAACCTACCTTCACACATTGCAATCGGTATTCTATAGCCAGAGATGTTATGAAGGCAAGTGAATAACACTGTAGCATGTCTGCCATGATAGGCTCCCAATGCTCGTGGAACTCACGCATAATGCGGGCGAATGCTTCCAAGACTGGGTGTTCCTGAGCGACACCGCGAACAAAACAATTGTTAAATTCGCTGATAGGGCCAGGCTTATCGGCAAAGTAGTCGTCGATTACCGCAGCCAGCGTGGTATAAACGGCCATGAAGGCTCGTATAACCATATCTTTCACATGTGGATAAAATCCCACAGTACTGTAGACTCCAATCGTCAGATATGTATCGACCATCTTCATTGTTGGGCCATCGAAGGAGCATCCGAGTCGCAGGATCTTTTCGCGGGAAGCAGCGCATAATTCTTCGTCGAAATCTAGGGCGGTCATTGGAGATTCACATCTGTGGAACAAATCCATGACCGCGTCTTTAATTCCATTGATGACCTGCAAGACGCCAAGCAATCGTGAGTGTTCAATCATGGGTGGGGAAGGAATAGCTTACTGAGGCAGACATTTTGAGTAAGGATCCAGTTTTGAGAGAGGATGTAGCAAGGTCGTAAAAACACAGTCATTTTATACTGTCGCTTGGCAGCCCATCCAAGCCTCTAATCGAGTAGTCCCCTAGGTGCGAGGAACCGAAAGTTGACCAAAATGGCCCTTATTGAATTTACACGCAGCAACGTGGCCGTTTTTATATTCAACACTTCAGTCCTAAACGAACGATGCAATTTTGGATCCGATAACTGCGACGCCACCTCAGTAGATTACACTTGTAAAATGTCCGGTAAGTCATTGCCGATTTTTCCCGGAGTCTTGTTACGTACGCGAGGCCCCAATGAGGAATTTAGTCTCACTTGGACAGGATCCGTTGTATCAATGGCCGCCGGAGAAAGACCGATTAAAGCGGGTAGTTACCGCCCGTCGAGAACGCCCTGCTCTGCGCCTTGGCGCTAAGCTTACCTTCACGTAGATACTCACTGACCCCCTTCCGCCTCTTCAGGTTGGCTTCTCTTACTCTGTCCCCCTCGAGCGCGCCGCTCCCCACATTTACTACTCAGACAGATGTCACTGACGTCTAAGTTGTCCCCCCTGAACTGGATTTCCCTTGTAAATTCGGAGTTTTTTTGTAGGTTGGCTGTCCTATTTTTTACCTGGAACCCAATTTTACACGCTATTGGCTTTTTACTGTGTACCGTTGTTACACAGATGCGCCAGAAAAAGAAAAAAAGTAATTTTGTCTGTATTTGCACTATCCGGCGCGCGTATGAGATAACCGAATGGTCTTTGATTATCATGGTCAAATTTTCCAGTCAAGCGCTTAATGAAATAATAACAAATCTCGTACTGTCGCAGTGGACGGTTTTGGTCTGGTCAATGCACATGAGTCGATGAATGTTAACACACAGGGGGCACCGCCTCTTGACTCCGCTCCATGGGCCTACCTAACTCCTCATCGTCCTCTATTCCTGCACCAGTATAGGGAAGATACCGTCACACCATCATTACATGTGATGTGGCCATCGGCAGGATTTCAGACATGGGGGGTTCTTAGCGGACAGGATAGGTAGAGGGCACAGGGGTTCAAGGAATTGATGGCATGTCTGGCTTTTGTTTGAACTAGGGAAGGTCCATTTTATATACTAACTATCTACCCTCAACGCTTGGTTTCGCTTGCTATTTTTGACACATAGTTTCTCCCACGGAGATGGGTTCGTCCGGTTCTGTACAGTTTGGGCGACAGTAAGTAGGAACATTCGTAACACCGATTTGTTGGAACAAAACCCAATGGGGTTTGATGTATTTCAACGCCGCTTGCCATACCCCCGAAAGCTGTCAACATTACATTTCAATCAGCAGATCTCTTGATGGCGTAGACACCGCCGCGCAAATCTTCGTAGCTAAATTTGGAGTTGGCAGCAACATCGGAGTCTGCCGGGTTCGAAGATCTGACACTCCGCACGCGCGACTAATAGTAATAGAACGCGATGTACTATGCAGCCTGTTCGAGCATGTACACATCCGTACTTTGAGTCCCTTCGCCCTTAAAGGTGAATAGATTGAGATGTGCATGGGTTGACCGCATCAGTCGGCTCGTGCGAACGCGGCCCGCTTTTAATCGGAGGCTATTCAAAACTGGTTCGGGTAACGTGTCCCGGCCGGTACCCAGACCCCAAAGACACGGCCCATTCCAAGATAACGTTACACAGTAGTTGAGGTGGCTGAGCACTAAACTGTCATCTTGCATTTTTCCTGTCCTTGATTGACGTATGCGACTGACCCACGATATCCATACCGTGACGCTCCTGTGCGGGGTCTATCTTTCTCCACCAGCCTTCTTTCGACTGACACAGCAATACCAGTAGTATAAGAAGGGCATGGACGGCGCCCAAGATCTACAATTTCCTCTCCTCTCCAATTTGCCATAGCATCACTATAAACAATGGACGCGGTAAAAAAACTCTTCCCTCATGCGATATTCCTCCCACTCACCTTACGTTAAACTTGCAGACCACTAAGAACGAAATTAAGAAT
>JNHY02000239.1:0-20134 GCA_001691755.2 Amanita polypyramis BW_CC | reverse complement strand
CGAGTCACTCTCCTTATCGATAACGAATCAGCTGTCAAAGCCATTTGGAATACGGATTTTCATAATCTTCAATTCGTCTCCATATCAGCAATGATAGAATTTCGAAAATGGATAGCAAACCAATCATCTAGGGATGTTCGATTCAATGTCTCGTGGTGCCCTGCACACATGGACATTACCGAAAATGAATACGTGGATAATGTCGCTTCAAAAGTCATATTACAGGATATCGATACAAAGTCTACGCCACATTCCAAAATTAAGGAAGCGAAAATAATAGAATGCGATAAGTGGAACAGCGATACGAGAAAACATAATGCTTTAGGTCACGAATACTTAAGGCTTAAATTCAAAGGCAAAAGAATAAGACCTACGTTAGGCTCGAGGAAAAATGCTTTCATTATCGCAAGTAACGATAACATTCGTACTATGTCTCGGTTAACAAGGATAATTACGAACCACGCACCGACGGGTGAATATAGAAGACGTTTCTTCCCTCACGAATCGCAAACTTGCCGCTTCGATGGCGAATTCCACTCAAGAGCGCACATCTTAGTCAAATGCACACATTATGACAAACGCTTCAAATCGATTTATGATCTCTGCCGAAGAAAGGATGGATTGGAAAAAGTTGGAAGTTTTTTGGAGAGGAATATAAAGGCGGTCACCTTCGGTGACGCGCCTGAAGGAATTGGATAATTCTTTTTCTATGCCTTCAATTTGATACTAAAACTCGAAACTTTAGAACTTCGGTTCTCTTACATTTGATATCGGATGATATTTTCCTTTTTACTTACTGTCTCTGGTTTGTATTAAATATTCGCAATACAATTGCGTTCTGATTAAAAAAAAAAAAAAAGGGGTGAAAGGGGCCTTGGTGTTGTCCTGTTATCAGATGCATTTGTTATTAATATAAAAGGCTCGGTCCCTAGGCAAAATTTTTCAGGCTGGTCCTCATACACTCCCTTCCTCCAACAACTAGGTCTCTTCTCTTCTTTAGCTAATTCTATTGACTCTACGGAAGATGCGTCTTTCATCCATTCTCACTGTGCTCCTTGTATTCGTTGCATCTGCCTCGTCACTTTATTATGAGGAGAGGCAAAATATACGCTCGTTGTCAATGGCTCAGGTAAGACGCATATGCTCTCTTTCCATGGTTGAGTCTGTCTTTTTTTTTTACGCGGTCGTTCAGGAGGGCACTTATGCACGGGCTAATAGAAAGTTGCCACCGAAGAGTAATAAACCAGGTGCCCAATTACGGAGTCACCGCAACTTGGTACATATCCTCTATATTCTCCTGTTTCTTTTCCAGTCTCTGATGCCTACTTAGAACCCATCCAAAACTCGCATCACTCAGAGTCGGGAAGGCGGAGACCGTATTTGCAGGCGGACTTCTAACGCTGTTTTAGATGCCATAAGCAAGAAAGGTGGAGAAATCGGTAAAGGCTACTATGGCACCGTGTATAGTGTCAAGGAAAAGATCGATGACAAAGATGTCGTTCTCAAGGAGGTCGACATGGGCATTGCGCGACCATCCTACCTCAGGAAATTCAAACCAAACCCACGCCAAGAGGCTAAAAATCTTAAGCAAGTTAACCAGCTCGTTGCATGGGGACACGATAAAAATAAGAATATTTATTACTTTGTTATGCCCAAAATGGGAGGTCCCCCCAGCAGTGTGAAGCCACCTTTAAGTGTGGAAGAGAAAAAGAAGCTTAAAGACCAGTGCGTAGAGCGCTACCTTAATGAATACCACATGAAACATAGGTGAGCATCGAACTGGGCTTGTTGCAATGATTCTGATTGTGTTTACGATGGAATGTAGGGACGTGAAGGAAGATAATTTTGTCTTTCATGGCACCAGGGCGAATCGGAAAGCGGAACTTATTGATTGGGGAACTGCAGATTATGTTGGGCAGGGACCAATGGCCGACGTTTCTGAGCCGGTGGATGTGATCAGCTGTGCTGTGGCGGGCGCAAGCTCTTCGAAGGCGTAGACCTGCCTCTATCTCTATGACACTTGTTTGAGAACTATTTAATTGTGTTGGAGCCTGATTACCTATATTGCACAAGCATTTAATTTATCCGCTACCAAGTGCGCTTTTTTCTTCCATCCCTTTTCGCTAGTGAAGCGACTGGAAATCATGGTGGCATATACGAGAACTACCGGTACAAAGCAAGAATTATTGAAACCCATACCTTATTCATCGTAAAATGTGCGCATTACGTACTTGTTGTTACAAAGCTCAAATGCGCAGTCCCGCCCGTTGACGCACCATCGGTGACCCGGATAACCGCAGACAGAGAAGCTGACATCATTCTCCTTGCAGAAGCTTTCCATCGGGCCTGCTCGACAGGACACATGTAGCAGAAGCTCTCTTAGTTTCCGGACGGATGGCAATCGCTCGGAGATGGTGCGAGAATTCACTACCTCTTGAAGGTCCGTGGTGACATCATCCCCATCCGTCCCCAGGATAACAATCGATTGTAAGTTTGGTACTAGAGTTGTTTTCTGATCATTCGACGATTGATGTGCTACCAGTAGTTGAATGTAGTCCGCCATCCCATAGATGCCCAAATGTGTGATTCCAGGTGCCATCTCCAGGATCTGCCGTACGACAGAGGTGGAAAAATTGTTGACGATCAATTTTCTCAAGGTACCCTCGCATGAGGATCGTAGAAGAAATGAGACAACGTCCACTAGTGAGTTGAAATCGGAACCATCAATGATGTAGAGTTCCTCTAATGCTGGCGCTGTAAGGTATCGTGTCATGTCTGCACATATCATGAGAACTCGCAAGCAGGGTAAGATGATCGCAGTTTCCGGGGTGGGAAAGTTCACATCCACAGCACTGTAAGGGACGATAACCAACCTCTCGAGGCCATGAAGCTGACGCAAGATAGGCATAATCCGTCCGATACTCCCTAGGTCTAGACTGTCTAGATATAGGGCAGTCAGTAGTGACCACTTGAAATGTAATTTAGGGGTGGAATCCAATTGGACTTCTGTGAGTCGTGGCGAATCGAGGAAGAGATCAGAAAGTTCTTCAGGAGTCTCCACAAAGTCTTGGTAGCGCAGGTTGAGTGAACGCAGTAATGGGAAGCCGCTTCTCGAATCTCCACGAAAAAATTCAACGAAGGGGTAACCCAGCTCCACAGTGTGCCACCGGCTTGATTCTGCAACTAGAGTAGTTACGATCCGTCTCTCCGTTTCGTCAACCGGTGCATATTTCCCTCCTGCATATGACTTCAGGAGGGAGAAAGACAAGGGATAGCTCCGGGAGCGCCTGACACATAGCTCAACCAATTGCAAAATGTTTTGCGTGTTTCTGCCGGGAGGAAAAGGGTCAAGCTGGATTTCAATCCTGTTCCACATCCATGGGGCTCCAATAAACACACCCCTCCAACTAACGCAAATCTGGCCAAGGTACCATGGAAAGTCACTAGGTTGGTTGGTCGCCATTGGAGTGGCTAGGTGTTTGAAGATTTCGTGCGCAACGTCAAGGGTGATGGATTGCATTCTGACAGTGGTGCTAGTCAAATGAGAAGCAGGGTACAAGTCAGGTATCAGACAATCGTACCCGTAGTAAGTCAGTTTAGATGTGACCCGCCTCAAGAGATCACATCACATTTTGTTATTTATAAAGTCCAGCCTGAGAATAACAAGAGGCGGCAAGGGACAGGCACAATGTTCAGACAAAGAGAGGGAATCTGTATGTCTTAGATATTACGCAGTCTCAGTATGGTAGATAGCTATGATCTAGGCGCCGTGGATGGTACTGTGCCATCCACAGTCACTACATCCCTATGTTGAGGCTCGGAAATCAAGTAGTTGTCATTGTCAATATAAAACTGCCCGGTCCATTCAAAAATTCTCGCTGTGCTCCTTCATTCACTGCATCTGCCTCGTCACTTTATCATGAGGAGAGGCAAAACATACGCTCATTGTCAATGGCTCAAGTAAGACACATATGTCCTCAAGTCTCTTTTTATGTGGTTGTCCAGGAGGGCTTTTATGCACGGGCGAATAATAAAAAGTCACCATCGACGAGGAATAAATCAGGAGCCCTTCCTGTTCTCTGGTACTTAGAACCGATTCAGAACTCGTGTCATCCAGAGTCAGAAAGGCAGAAACCGTGTTTGCAGACGGGCATCTAATGCCGTTTTAGATGCCATAAGCAAGAAAAGGTGGAGAAATCGGTAGAGGCACCTCCGGCATTGTGTACAGAATCAATGGAAAGATCGATGGCAAAGAAGTCGTTCTCAATGAGATCAACATGCGCGTTGACCGACCATCCTACGTCAGACCAAACCCACCCCAAGAGGCTGAAAATCTTAAGCAAGTTAACCAGCTCGTTGCATGGGGATACAATAAAAATAAGGATATTTATTATCGTTATACCCAAAATGGGAGGTCCCCCCGGTAGTATGAAGCCACTTTTGAGTGTGGAAGAGAAAAAGACGAGTATATAGCGCACTATTTCAAAGAATATCATATGAAACATAGGTGAGCATCGAACTGGGCTTGTTGCAATGATTCTGATTGTATTTACGATGGAGTGTAGGGACGTGAAGGAAGATAATTTTGTCTTTCATGGCACCGGGGCGAATCGGAAAGCGGAGCTTATTGATTGGGGACTAGCAAAATATGTTGAGACGGAACCGTTGGCCAAGCCTCCCAAGCTAGTGGATGTGACATCGTCGTCCGATGCAAAGACAATTGACACAGATGTAGGATTACAGTCCTTCCTGAATTGGGAACATTATAGCCTCGATGTAATCATAGGACGGCGGGTCTGATGAGTAAGGCTTAGGATAGGACTAATGCTGTCAGAACTGTCCAAATATAAGGCAGTCAACAACAATTGATTTATTTTTGGGGACGGTATTGGCATGTAGTTGCATTTGAAATACAAGTGAGCACAGTCACAAGAACTTCATCCTTGAGTTAGCGTGCAATGGCCGGGGAGCAAGCTCACTAGTAAGAGAGCTAGGGTCTGGCCGAAATGATGGACGGGAATTCACGAGCAACCTACGTAATAGCCGCAGGAACACTATCATCTTCGTCTGGCGGAGAACTAGCCTAGATAGGCGGTCACCGTCGTGGCAGTTAGAACTCGCGGTGAATTTTAGGAGTCAAATCTAAGGCCTAATGATTGACTCGAAAATGGTACATGAAAAAAAATTGTACTGTAGTTAGTGAGTATGCCGGGCCACTAAAGCGGTTGCCTCGTTAAGTTGGGGAACTGACGGTTCTTCGAGTATCCCTACAAGTGATAGTTTCCCTGTAGGGTTGAAAAATCTGAGCGTAATGTTATAATATCCGTCAGAACCTTACATGTATTGCTGAAGAGCTGGATCCGACACTTAATCAACAAATGATTGTAAACGAGGTAAAAGTGGTAGCCGCCTGTCCAGAACACCCACCAGTTCACGAAGAAAGCGTGAAGTACCATCAACATCCAGACCCATGATTGTGGTTTCGTATTCTAGGGCTTATGTGTCCATCAAGTCAGAATGGCCTTTAAATATCAGTTCTTTTAGGCTACCAAACGAGGATCTTCGAAGAAAGGGGGATTATATTATGTACATTGAACTCTTTCGATGCAGGTGCTTTGAGATGCGGGAGGCACGATGTATGGTGGCTCATGAGTGGGGCAAGGTAGTCTCATATCCATAGGTATAAGGTCAGCCTCTTGTCATAATTATCCCCTTGAGATGGTCCGTGGGTCGCAAGCATTTAGGACAACAAGTACACTTCTGGTGAAGCGGTTCGCGTAAAGTGCACTCGACTCTGCCCAGGACCTTAACTACCAACCTGATATTATGGCGCATAAAGGCGAAGGGTACTTGCCGGACCATGCAATACGTTCAATCCACCCTTTCGTTAGCTTTCACCTTCTTTATCATATTCGCCATTTAGACACCGATCTTGATTTTATTCCACAACCTAGAAATACGTTCCGCTGAAGGTGGCCGTCCGGTAACCAGTCTGGTGCAACGGATAGCATTGCGTCTTTGGAGTGTATTAGTTAATTGTCAAACAAGTACACGTCGATATTAGGCCAACGTACTGTTGAATAAGGTAGCGTCGCCATCCTTTGGCCTGTTCGCCTAATCTCAAGGCACCCAATATCACGGTCAAGAACAGACTGCCAGTTCAACGTTGAATGATACAGATGCAAATTGTGGTATTCAAATCCAAACAAGATCTCACTCAGCCTGCTGACCAACCGTGTGAAGCCTGCCTATACATATATCCAGGGCACACAGTTGATATGGAGCACTGTGTCTGTTCATATCCGCCAAAACCTATTAGTTCGAGGACCCCCAAATTTTCGTAATTGGCTACAGGAGTCACACATGCACCCGCAAGGGCCAAGGCACCCTGTCTCCCGCCCTCTTCTCCTGTGCGAACATGCCCCTTTTTTTTATTATGTAAAAACGCATATATTGCAAATAGTGAGCATAAACCCCTCTAAGAGGCGGGCGGGGAAAAACAGTGTAGAGAGACTGGACTAACTACGCACGCCTCTTCGAAACCACGAAGGGTGGGCTCGTGACGACTAAAGGGCTGGAGAAAGAGCGGTGGGACGTGCGAACATGGCCTTGATAAGCAAAACCAGAATAGCACAAACAACCTTAACAGCCCCCACAAGTCAATCTGGTAGTCTGAGATGACACAGACAAATCTCCAGTGTCTTTAGGACTGTCAGAAGCCTATATCTGTCAAATAGACTGAAAACAAAAATCCAACGCAACCAGAACACAAGTGTATAGTGATCGGACATTACATGATCAATATACTATTTTTGACTACAGAAACTTGTCGTGTTTGAAATGCGAACCACATGCAAGTCGAAGTCGTGACCAAACCATATAAGCGGGACTAGACCTTTGGTTACCCCTCTGATGGGATTGCGGCGTTGGGTAGGCTCCAAATCAATTAAAGTTTTGGACGGACCCCGTCCAGCAGGGACACATACGATAAGAAAAGAAACGAGCCGTAGGAAGATGATAAAAAATAGCTCAGGGCAAACACTACCCAAGGAGTCAACGGACCATCCGTCCCAATAGAAAAGAGTGAAGGAAGAGACATTTTTCGAGTCTCGCGGAGATAGGAGAGTTTATACCAGGATGCCAAATAGGCCAGATGTTCCAGTTCCAATACTACCCTGTCTTTTAATTGGTGGAATCAACACGTTTTGTGCGTGCAGGCAAAGGCTTCGGTCCCCGAATCTCGAAGAGATATTACATGCGTGTTCCTGTACCATCTTTCCCATATCAGAAAAGTAGAACCGGTCTCGACTTGACCTGATGAGCTTGTACGAAACTCACCTTTCCTAGGTCGAGGCGAAACGGGGCCGGGATACGGTGGCGCCAATAGAAATCCACGTCCGCTATCAGGATGCGTAAGACACTTTTTGAGACGGTCCATTGAGATGACCCGTCTTGGCTAGGGACCTTTGCTTTTCGAACCCCAAAAATCTTTCCCAGGCGGCACAGTTGCGGCTGCACTAGTAGCCAGTATGGGTAAGCTCAAGCAAGAAGCTGCGCCGAATACAGAACAGAACGAGAAGCTCAACCACAGGGTATCCGACGCCCGTTTAGCTTTGGGTCTTCTCTATACTCTCCTGTGTTGTTAATATTGTCTACCGAGCCGTGTTCAGTTTCATACCGCAGACCACTTGCCATATGGATAAGAGCGCGTATCAAAGTACTGTACCGATGAATCTACCGCACCAAAAGAACACGTTGGAAACATACCTTCACACTTGAACCCTTCCTTCATCGTACATGAACCAGAAGAAACCTAAATGAGAGGCAAGATTATACTAACGGACATCCGCGGTCGGCGGATGCTTTACATATCTAACTTTGATCCAATTCAGCAAGTAGGTAGTAACGTCCATGACTACTGACCAAAACAAAGAATAATGCTAAACCACCAATACGCACACGAACCCAATTATAGAACCGAAACGAGAAGAAAAAACCGTTTTGTTTTGTCCCTTTTGCCCTAAGAGAACTAGAATTATTCATATGAGGTAACTGAATGCAGCTGCAGTATTGATTACACCAATCACAAACATGAAACCCGGAGGAGAGGAAGAAATGAGATCCAAACTACCCAACGAAAACAATTTTTTTGGCGATGACAAACGAGAAAAAGAAAGCAAATAAGAAAACATAGTACGACTCACAGACAGAGCGTTCTTTACGCTCTTACGCCGGGAAAGGCACACAGTGCCAGACTTCAGGGAACGGGTACCACAAGGGTGGTATCTCAACCAACTCTAGCCCCCTTTCTTCAGAGCGGACAAGATCAAAGTCCAACCACCTATCTTCGAAGCGATGAGTTCCGGTACGCTTGCGATATTCAAACCCAACACGTTGCAGAGAAGGGACGTGCATGCCAAGAAACTCGGCACACTTCTTGCGGGCATTTCGCCAAGTCTCAAATCGATCGGCTTCATCGTATTCTGGGAACTGAATGCAGACTCGAAGCTCGGCCAAAGAATCCAGCTGGGAGAATGCATCAGCGTACTCGCGCTATATCGGGAGATATGAGCTAGTTGCCTATAACGGACAGTCGTGGACTTACCCATGCGTATACAGGTTTCCCGTCATGGTACCCACAGATCTCAATCTCCAACGACTCTAAATTGGGACAGGCCATGGCAATGGCGTGGCATAAGTCCGGGTGGACTTTCTCTTCCATAATGAGACGGAAACGGCGAAGGTGTTGGCCACACCCTCCACTAGCAATGGTTTGTACCAAGTGGTCCACGTCCGCTCTAGACAAAGCAATGGGGACGTTCGGCAGGTCGGCCACTGCGCATGCAGCTAGGTATTCGAGGTTAGATGTATGACTAAGGATACCAGTGATTTCACAGGCATTTGACAAAGCGAAACGCTTGAGCTGAGAAAGGATGCTGGGATGGTTATGCCGAGCTGATGTCCCTCCTCCCGCCGGAAGTAGTCGGAATGGGTCGCTCCTGTTCTTTGTAAATAGTAATCGTAACTCCTTCAAGTTTGGCATGCGTGCAATGATGTCCACTAGCTCTGCATTCCCAGGTGATCGCGGAGGATGGCCAGTCAATACGAGAGTCTCCAAAGCAGGCCATTCATGTTCGGCCAGCGTATCAAAATTGCAGTGGTCACAGGAGACTTGGACGCAGCGCAGGGAATTAGGGTGGCCGAGGGAGAATAACAGGTCTTTGACAGCTGTCCGGGCGAGGATGTCGTTTTTGTATCGCCTACGATATTCCCTATTGTAGTAAGCCGTTTCGGCGAATTTCGGTTCATAAGGCCCGTCGCCCATGCGGACAGCCTCAGCGACGGGGACGAGAGATATGGCCTCCAGCCGGAAGTTGGAAGGGACTTTGGGCATCGTAGACAGATAGATGGGGGTATCATTGATGTACAGACGTCTCAGAGAAACGCACTTGGTGAGAGCGTCGAGGAGATTGTTGGGGGGATAGAACGGGCAGGATAGATGCAACGTATTTAATGCGGGCATCTTTGGAAGGGAAGCGGTGACGGTCTCGAGGTGCCTGGGATGGTAGTCGCCCCCGACGTAGTACTTGCATCCCCAGAGCGGGGGATTAGCATCGGGCCACTCGTCGGGCCAGATCAGATGGAATCGTCTACAAAGGGACAGCGTCAGTGGGGTGGTTTCCACGACCAACAAAAGACCTGCTTGAAATGAGGCCAGAGGGACTCTGGGAAGAAGTGGAGGCCTGATTCTTCATCGTTTTTGTTAGAATGGGGCCAGCAGACCTCGGCGAAAATGACAGGGAGGCAAGCTTCGCGGACGGAACGACAGGTGGAGGCAAGGTTGAGGAGGTCAGTTCTGGCAGGGTGGAATGGTGCGGAGACGATCTCAGCGACGAGGATGTGGAGGACCTGGGGCGGCAGGAGCTGCATTGGTGGTGGTTGCAGGTTAAGAATTCATTACATGGGAACGCGCGTTATCTACTCTCTAATTCGCATATTTCACCGTCCACTCCCGACTCACCCTCTGCGCATCCTTCTCGTCCTCCTTGTAGTGCTTCGCCACGTCCGTCGCAAGCGGGTCGTCCGGGTTCGGCGCACTCAGTAGCGCCTGGATCGACAGTAGCACCGTCCGAATCTGCAGCGCGGGCGACCATTTGTCTATCTCGGTGTCACACACACTCTCCCACTCATTCACACCATCAACTTCGTACCTTTAAGAATATCGAGACATATCCTGCCTAGTTTGTCTGTCCCGTAGTCAGCCAACACGCACGCACATCAGTCATTCCACACACACCAATATTAGGATGGTATATCTTTGTTAGGAACCTGACCTTGGGTGGAGCCATGGGATATTCTTCTGGCAGAAATAGTTCCAATTTGAATACGCCGTCTGAAGTCCGATTGTTGGTTCAACGCGTCTACATCGGACGCAAGCGAAGGTGAGTAGAGATAGAGATCCTCACGCTCAAAGGGGCTACCACCGGGGCCTTCAATTGTCACGTCAAAGTATCTCAGGTTGTCATCGTGTGGTGCAGCCGTTATGCCCGGTGCTGGGTCTGCCACTAGGCGTTCTGTTTCCTGCGTTGGATGAGCGCACGTTTCCCATCAATTGCGGTGCGACTCGCTGACCTTGATTATCCGCTACCATCCGATAAGCATGAGCGCCTCGTATATGTACACTATACATACCTTCGGCAGTGACATTATATGAAAGTGTGCAAAAGGCCCCGGATACGAAGGTAATTAAGACGAGATGACTTGCGCGAGTCAGCCACTGCCGTGAACTGCCCCAAGTGCTGACTCAGCAGGCACATCCATCACACTTTGACTTCCCACGTGAAATCGATTTAATATAAACCGAAAAAAAAGGGGTATGTTCGTAGCTTAGATACAACGATAGTGGTAATGCTAAAGCTACAGTGCCTGAGGTCCCTTAAGCAGAAATGTTGAGGACCTGCAGGACCTGGGTGAGGTTCAAGCTGGAAAGCGTGGGCGTAACATTGCCGATCTGGGGAAGGATGTTCTGGAGCAGACCACCAACCAAGGGTAGCACAAGTTGCAGAACGGTGGCAAGGAGACCGCTGTACACATATTAGACACCGATGACACTGATACTTCCGTATACATACCCAATAGTGGTAATGAGGACCCGAATACCACCAGCGTTACCCGAGCCAACAATGCTAACAGCAGTCTGCAAAATGGTTGTCGTTGTCTATAATCTAGATGAGTGGCAGGTACACCAATCCCAATATAATACTGACAGAGACGAAAGTTGCAACGAGGCTACCAGCTTGAACAACAGTGAGGGTCTGGCCGCCGAGAGCGAGGATACCACCAGAGGGGTTAGCTGAGATAGCCTGAACCTCCTGAACACTCTGGCTGATGACGCCCTTGACATACTCAAGCTTGGACTGGACGACAGTGATATCAACCTGCTGGCCAACAAGGCCCTCTGTAAACGCGTCATCATTTCGTCAGAAAAATATATCAAATTATCATTGACACGCACGAAGCTCATTCTGGACGGAACCGAGCTGGCTGTTGGCAGACGTGAAGACGCCTGGGATTGTGCTGACGGCGTTGCTGCTAGCATCTGTTTCGCCATTGTTGGAACTGGCGCCGGTGCTGCCTGCGCTGGCATTGCTGTTGCTGACATTAGCATTGCCGTTGTTAGCGCTAGCATTCGTGCTGCCGGTGCTGCCGTTGGTATTACTGACGCTGTCGTTGCTGGTGTTGACATTAGTGTTGCCGACCTTGCCGTTGCTGACATTGGCGCTGTTGGTGCTGGCGTCAGTGTTTCCCGCGCTACTGGAAGAAATTGCGGCGCCGTTGTCGTTGCCGCTGGTGCTGAGGGCACCGTTGCCGGTAATGATAGACACATCGGCCCCGATGGGCGCGGCGACGGAGAAGACGGCGCATGCGATGGTCGCCAGGACAGAGAGGTTGAAGGAGCGCATTTCTCTAAAAGAGTGTAGGGAGTCGGAACGACAAGAGGGGTTTTTTTAGACTGGGTAAAATGATAGCGGAAGAGCTAAACGTTAAAGGGGGAAAACGGAATCGCCCAGCTTTATATACTCCAAGGCGTGCGATTTCTAGCGCTTTGTAAACAAAAGGAGAACATGGCAATCTGCGATATTGCGACGATGGAAATCAGACAAAGTGGAGACGGAGGATAATTACCCATGCCGGTGCTGGAGAACCGCGCTTTCGGTGGGCTGGAGACCTCGGACCTCTCCAAAGGTTACTCTTACCTTTCGGCATAATTTTTAAACGCGTATTGAGTAGTTAACACGCCCAAAACCCAGCGCAAGACGCGCAGAACACCCACTGGGACGTATCGCAATATGTTGATACGATCTTTCCATCAAAGAGACTATACCATATTCAACAAACCGCCTACTGAAAACGGAAATCAGAAAGGTCACAGTCAGCATGAATCGCAACATAAAATTTCACAGCGTGGTTGTCGACCGGTTGTTATGTTCTCACTCCACTTCGGTAACCGTCCGAAACAGAGGATTTGTCTCCTTGTTACGATGACGTCCACGTTCGGTATGGATGGAGCTATCGATGATGCATGATGGCTCTATCTGTCTGCGTACAGTACAAGTTCGGGCTAGGGTAGGATGACTTGCTCGCATATCTTCTAGTTCTTGTAAGTATTAAAATGCGGCTGCCAAATAACATTGGAGCATCAACGTATCCATCAACGTCGTCACATGAGCCGAGCAATATTTGGCAACCACGTCTAATCCAAACAAGGTTCAGTCCGTCACGCAGCGCCGCCTACACACTAGACGAAGTTGAGTATGTCAAGTTCCATTCCTTCTCTTGAAAACTTCGCCAAGGTAGGCTAGATGAATATTCCTCTCCAACTCGCTGATATCCCCCGAGGGTGCGTTAGCAACAGTCGCGACCATCTCCGCTGTTGGTATGATACTACGTTTCAATTACGCCATTCAGTGCCGCTTATGACCCAGCAGGTATTGGCCTGTTGTATTATGGCCAGGGATACCTGATATACCCCTCCGCATTCCCTCCTGGTGCACGAACAGGTGTGTGTGAAATAACAACACAACACACTCGCCTTCATTGAAGCAACGCTAGAGGTACCAGTCCCAACCGACTACGGCTTGCCATATGAAGATCTCCCTCTAAAGACCCCGGACGGTGTCACCTTGCGATGTTATCTTATCACACTAAGGAAATCTCTAACGAGCACGCACCCGGAATATATTAAACCAGGATTTGTGGCGGGTTACGAGACAGATGACGAAGTACGTGTCAGGCTCGCTGCGAAGGCACGCCGCTTGGTCTAAATTTAAATCACTTTGATTAGCTTGCCGCAAGCAGACCTACCGTAATCATGTTCCACGGTAACGCAGGAAATCACGGACACCGTATACCCCTCGCCAGAGTGTTTCTACTCAGCATGCGGTGCAATGTGTTGATGATGTCATACAGGGGGTCAGTGCTTGCCCTTTAATAATCGGTCCCCCGCGAATTGACGGACATTATGTAGGTACGGACTTTCGGAAGGCTCACCATCAGAGCGAGGTTGGCTAAATCTTGCTTGGTTCCAAATCGTGCTTATTGACCAAAACTGGACAGGTCTCTGTATAGATGCACAGACAGCACTTAATTACCTTCTTTCTCACCCTGTCTTTTCGAGGAACCAAATTGTGAGCGTGATACTGAAAACGTAGTTTAAACTTACTCAAGCTTGACCAGATACTCTATGGCCAATCAATTGGAGGTGCTGTAGCCATAGATCTTACGAGTCGCAATCCTGGCAAAGTAGGTGACGCGAGTCCTTCCAAAATCGTCAATTGATTCGATAATTTCACAGATTGATGCTCTCATTCTGGAAAATACCTTCACGTCTTTACCTAAATTAGTGCCGCACGCTCTTCCAGTGCTCGGCCCTTTCTCTTTTCTATGTCATCAAAAGTGGGACTCGTTATCGAAAATTCCGCTTATACCAGCAACGACTCCTATCCTCATGCTGAGTGGTATGAAGGACGAGTTGGTCCCTAAAACGCATATGCGTACTCTATGGGAGGCGATCGCAAAAAGGGGAGAGAAGAAGACGGGAGGTGGTACAGAATATAAGGCAGGGTTAGAAAGAGCATCGTACAAGGAATTTGCAGGAGGCAACCACAGTACGTTCCACCTTTCCGTGCTTATGAGTGAATCTTACAAATCGATGTATAGATGATACCTGTATACAGCCCGGATATTGGAACAGTGTCATTGAATTTATTGCAGATGTCATAAAGACCCCCAAAGGGAATCTATAACCCAAGCCACTCCATACTTCACACTGCTCACTAGCGCTCACACACATGAAGATAAAAGACGTTCTGCATGTTTGGACTGTCATGGGAAGGACCGTCGACCTGCCCCTGGATTTGGACTCTACTTGGACTTGTATCATATTGGTTTTAGCGCGTTCTTTGGTTATCTCCCGTTTGCGTATTCTGGTGTGCATGTATTACTTTAGTACCTTGGAAAGGACCAGTCTCGTTTCTTATATTAAGAAATATGGGGGAAGCGCGAGAACTACTTCCCCAAGTGTGCACTCAGTTTTGCAACATGGTATTTGCGCCGTCCAGCACCCTGTATAAGAACTTTTAGTGATCCGCCTTGGAGAAAGTTAGTGCATACGAAGAGTCCTGGACTTCGTTTTCAGGATCCCAGACACCAATGGGTATGTTCCGCAATACATGCATCCGCAGTCCTACAAGACAAGCTATCACCCCAGAAACCCAACCCCGCCGTCTAACCCGCTTCTAGGCCTTGGCGTTCGCATCTTCCACTTTACTCTTCGATCCGTCTTGCTATTTTGCATGCCTCCAACAATCAAACGCGGTTCCGAGCAGGGCGAGAACCAGAGGCCATAGCGATGTGATATGGTCTGCATACGATGATCTGGAACTGGTGTGAAGAAATGTTTTCGCTATCCTGTGCCAATTGAAGAATGGCAAGAAACTTAATGCGACATCCAACCTTCATCTCTTCTACGCAAATAAACCTGTTTTCCATTTCCGAAAGACTGCCCCCAGTGATATGAATTATATTGGCTTTATCTTCACCCGAATCGAGATTTATTATTGGACCGGTAATCGCTAGACAGGCAAGGAGAAGTCAATGGCACTTGTATATATTGCTTTTGGCGCCTGGTGTGCAAGTACTTTTCACAACACGTTTTCGACGATTGGAACTAGCGAAAGCGATTCCACCCAGAGGCTTCCAACCGATACAGGTTTGGCGAAATGTGTCATGATCGGAAGCATATCCTATGTGCATGCGCAAGGTACGGAAGGTCCTTCTTTTCTATGTATAAAATAATGATTCTGTGGGGTACATCTGCAAATTCTTAAAAACTAGTTGAACGGCAGTCCCCTTCGTCGACGCGCTGGAAAATGAAGGGATAAGATAAAGAAAGAAGGATTGAAAAGAAGGGCTAAATGGTGGCTTTGACATTACTGATAGTTTTCTTTGAACGTTGTTCATACCACAGTTGACGCGCGATCGCCCTGTTTAGTTTCTCCATTAGTTTTACGATTCGCAAAAAAAAGAGCTCGAGCTAGCGACGAGTCCATGCATGGAAAGCTGCTAAGGGTACACAATACCTCCTGGTTCTCCCCCTAGACTATCCTTTCGTTATACCCCATTCCTGACTTACCATACTGTCTTCGCCTGACAATTCCGACTACTTAGGTTTTTTTTCGGGAATGCCCTTTTCTCTACGTACCCGTATTTTCAACCCCGTGGCTACTACATAAGTAGCATTCGAGAGATGAATAAAAAATACACAATACCCCCCCAGATTCACATGTCAAATAGCCGAAGCTCTGAAGAAGTCCATGTATACAGGGGATGCGGCTAATGCCCCCGTTGGATTCTCTTTGTTTTTCTGAACTCTTTTATGATACAAAATAATGCGTGATTATAGTAGTAGTAATAACAGTGTTTGGAGTGCATGAGATCGTTACTACAAGGCTAGTGGGTCCAGCATTCCCCCTGTTGTTGTACAGTTGAGTTGTATTCAGGCTATATCAATACACTCGTACTGTCGAGCAAACCCCGTCTGGAGATGGGTTTCACTGCTTAGGGGACAAAAGAGCCATAAAAGTGGATTGCCATGACCTTGCTTGTCCGCAAAACAATGGTGTAGCGTGCTTCAGGCTGGCGCTCCAGGACATCGGCATCGACCTCCAAGTCCATCACGGGGTCTTTCCATGAAATGCGAATTTCATTAGTCTGGAACTTCAATGCATTTTCCACCCATTGGGAGTGCGTACTTCATTCCAGAATATTGATTAAAGCGTAATGGCCCTGGACACGGTATCGCCTAAAGTGACTTCTGTGAAATTTACCACGCAACATTTGCATGCTGACCATACTGCAATCTTATTGAGGACCACACGAAGTGTTGCAGGCGTATTCTTCAACCATTCGAAGCGTTCGACTGTTCAGAACGTTCAGATGCGATCAATAGCGGACTAGAGCTTGTGAATCCTGAGGCGTCGGAGTGTCCATATTCACGTTATCCGATCAATGGATGTATGTAATTCGGCAAATTGGTAACTAACTAATTTCAGTTCTGAAATTCGTATAATGCCAGACCGTTCTCCGTCGAAGAAGGAAGACAGGAAGGCTTATACCAGGACAGAGCATTACAGCAACGATCTTAACTGGGATTGTGAATGCACCAGGACAAGTTGCTCATTCATGACCTGCCGGAGAAGCGCCGCAGTCGGATTTATGGTTTACGAAATCACCGAAACAACCGAAACTCTTGATGAACCTGCAGGTTAATGAGTCTCGTGGAGCTACTTACTTTTCTTCCTGCTCCACAACTGGTAAATGCTTAATGATGATGGGATGTAGATCACTGTCGAGGATTGACGTGCAAAGTACAGGAAACAGAGGGAATACACAAAGTTCGGGGACTGTAACGCCGCCTACAGAACTCGGCTGATAGACATTGGCCCTGACCTTTAATAGGCCTTATTGCATAATGACAAGCCCAAAAAATGTGTTTGCCCAGCATATTTTTGGCATCCCGTTGTGTTCCGGACTCAACTATCCCTGCCGTAGAGCATTTTCAATGGGAAAAGAATTTGACCGTCCCTAGCAGGGGCTCAGTTCTCCGTTTGCCCAGAGGATAAAAGCAGGCGTGTTCTCACCAGCTTCCTTACTCTTCCACCTCTCTCACATCCTCCAAGTTCAGCTTCGGCATTCTTACACTCTTTTACAACCAACACTCTCATTTACAAAATGCGTGCATTCGGTGCTCTCGTCGCTATTTTCTCTGTCGCCTTGTCGACTTCCGCTGCTCCAGTCATTGCTGGTGGTGATACTGGTATTTCAGATATCGATATCTCCGGCCGCGGAGTAAATGTTGGCGCCATCACTGGTGCCTTTACAGACGTTACAAACAAGATTAAGGCATCGAATATAGCCAATCATAACGTTGAGCAATCTCAGTCTCACCGCCGTGACATTAACGCCGGTGCTATAACTAACGTCGTTACCGATGTCATGAATGGGGTCCATGCCGACAATATTGCAAACCACAATGTGAAGCAGACCCAGCGTGATCTGGGTGTCGGTGCGATCACTGAGGCTGCTACTAAGGCTGCCAGTGCTGTCGGGGCCGATAATATTGGCAACACGAACGTTCACCAGAGCCAGCGCCGCGATGAGATATCTCTTGCTACTATAGTGGTGGATGTCACCGCTAAGCTCACTTCTATCCACAAGAGACTTAGTAAGTTGTCAAGTTTTGCTTCTTAATTTGTGCCTTATTATTTCTCCTTAGTTGCTGTTGTCGCTGGAAAAGTCGATATCGATGTCAACATTGTTATTCCCCTCCTCCACGAAGTCGAAGTAGTCCTCAGTGATGCCGTTGCTAACATCAAGATTGTCATTGCAAACCCCAGCCGCGCTGTGCTCATTCTCCATGGCAAGGTTATATCGTGCGCTGAATTCGCCAAGATGATTGCTGTAGTCGTTCACTTCGTGTGCGCCATCATCACTGTTTCTTTCGAGGCCGTCGGTGTTGCCAAGGTCTACCTCATTACGAATGTTGCGACCGTGATTTGGTGAGTCCTCTAGTTACCGTAGAAAACTGAGGTTAAATATCCATGTTAGTGGCCATCTCTCTATCATTCTTTCCTCTTCGATCAGCGTCGTCGCTGGTCTCTTAGTCGCCGTTAGGCCTCACATTGAGGATGTGATTGTTACCATCACTGGTGTTAAGGTCTTTGGAGCTGTGGCTGTCGTCCTTAAGCTGAACTAGTTCATATTTATATATTGGTCGTACATGGGAGTGACTAAATATAAATTCCTACTAATTGCGATTGATTTTCTGGAATATTGGTGTGAATAAATGAGATCTATAAATCTTTTTGAGTTACCCTGACATTGGTAGTTAAATAAGTTTGGTGGAGGTGATTTTATTATTGAGTTGGTGTCGTAAAACAAATAAGATTCCTGTCAGTGTCAAGTACAAGTCTTTGATTAATTGTTCGGATATATGCATCGGATATGTCTCGAGCTTCAAGTAAGGTATAGCAGTGACAACATAGCTAATAACTATGTTACAGAAAGCATAGGAGCGTGACTACTTAATTTTTTCCATGGTGGATTTGATGGCCAAGGAGAGGCAAGGCCTTCAGCGCGTCACAGAACAGTAACTGTCTGTACGACAGTCAGTACTGGGGGCGGCGCCTCGGTGGAAATATACACACGTGAAGTTGTATCTAGTAATGCGGCGCGGGCGGCAGCGTCTAGCGAATCACTGTTCGTGATAATGGTTCTAGTTGAAGGGAACCGGAGCACACGTATGGCTAACGCGAAGATGGGCAAAGTCTTAAGGTCAAGTCGACCTGGCGAGTTCAACGTCAATGCTAGCGCGCGAACTGAAGTACTTATGGACTACTGTATGGAACTCGTCTCAGATTGGTATTCGACGTGGTTAATCAACTCAACCTCTAACGTCTCTTTGGAAGAATGGATAAAAGGACTAGCTAAAGTATGACGACCTTAACCCAGAATAAATGCTGTGAGAATGACGAGATAGCCCGTGGTTAGCTTTAGCTTCGTCATCAGCTCGGAAGTACCTAGGAGCCATTCAGCACCTCTCATTGCCTCTTTCAAAGTAGCAGGCTCACACACTACTTCAATTATTTACCCAGTGCACCTCATATCCATAATCAATCAATTAGATGACGATTTAATGCGACCGTAACATCAACGTAAATGAGAACTACTAAGTGGCAGCAAAAATATAACCAACCCTACATTATAAGATTGCACAAGAAATAAATCAGAAAACATTTAAATCACTCTACAGCCCAAGTGCGACCGCAACAGTAGTGAATTTAAGTGAATGGATAAGAGGAGCAAAGGGCCCCAGGATAGAGACAACGGCAGTAATGACTCTAACGCCTGCAACAGCGCTTACATGAGAGATTAAGTCTCCAATTGCGATACTGTTGGAAATTCACATTAGAATAAATCGCGACAGTCAAGTACTAAAAACGTACCCAAGTTGGAGAACAATAGGGGCAATAACGAGAACAGATTTGGGGGAAACGGCAACTTGCGCAAAGGCGGCAACTTCCAGAGCAGTGGATACGACGACGGCAAGGACGTGAGCAACATGGTCATCGTCAGCGACCGCACCATTGTTTTCAACAACATCACGGCTTTGCTTCACATTCACGGCCTTAAGTGAAGCAGTAGCATCAGCTATTGCATTCTTTGCCTCGCCAATCACGGATGTGATGACCTTGACATCGATAGTGGCAGTGGAAATATCTTGAAAAGGGAAATATTAATCATTGTCTACAAGGTCAGTAAAGACTCGACGTACTGATCTTGGCTAAAATCTTGGACAACTTTGTCGACAGACCCAAAAGGATACCCTCCACAGATGTAACACTAACAGTAATATCGCGACTTGTATGACTGGTGGATACACCAGCACGAACGAGATCATTAATGGCAATTGCCGTAGACGCGCGGGGATCAATGCCTACGCCGTTGTTGAAGTCGTCATTCGCAACGTTTCCGTCGCTCACTTGAGCAGGAGTTTCACCTTCAACACCAAAAG